>BPLS01018670.1:0-17942 GCA_019656275.1 Rhododendron kiyosumense
TAGTATGTGTTTATATATAGGAGAGAGAGAGAGAGAGAGAGAGAGAGAGAGAGAGAGACGAATGAGAGACGAAAATCTACGATGCAGCTGACAGAGGAGGAGTGGATCCGGGATTGCTGCAAAGCAGCCCCTATGGACGGCTGTGTTCATAACTCTTCCCTTGAATCGAGGATCAATTGTCGAGACGAATGATCCGGATGCATTTTGTAAGACGCTTTACAAAAGCTGTTATCCCCGGATCCGAGTGGATCCCCACTTATACAGCCACAAACACATTCGTACATGAGTAATTATTCAATAATCCGGAAGCATCATCACGTAGTGCTACGTATCACTACAGAACCACACACATGAATAAATAACTTCGTGTGTTCATAACTCTTTCCTCGAATCGACGATTGATTGTCGAGACGGATCATCCGGATGCGCTCTGTAAGACGCTCTACAGAAGCTGTTATCCCCCGGATCCAAGTGGATCCCCACTTATACAACCACAAACACATTCGCATATGAGTAATTATTCAATAATCCGAGAGCACTGTCACGTAATGTTTCGTACCACTACAGAACCACACACATGAATAAATACCTTCGTGGGATATAGGTGGCAAAGGAAGTTCAAATATTTTGTTGGACGCCCAATATGTACTAATATCAAACTCAAATTCTTCACTTGGTGAAATAAAAATATATTTTTTTTTTTGTTTATCGATACCTAGCTAATTTGGGACAAGTGTGCGGAACATAAAAAATCGAGTTTGGAATGGATCCGCAACCACAAGGTTCAACCTCAATGACCTTCCATCATCCAACGAATCGTTCGATCATTTTATTTTGAAAATAATACTCTCTTTTTTCCATAACATAGCGTGTTTGAAGTAATTTACACACACATCGATTAGTTTTTAGAACAAATTCTATCATCCGTTATGAGGGGCCCACTAAATTCATGACAAAAATTTATACGAACATGACCCAGTCTCCTTGTATTCTTGTAAAACCCTGTGAATCGGCAAAGCACATAAGTGTGATCTAAATAGCAAGGCAAATTTTTTCTTCAATCGGTAGGAGATATCATTACATCATGTCTGAAGTACAAAGTACAAATTACAAGATATTACATCTATTGTGTGCGAGTCTACGAGATAACCAAGTCCAACAACTGAACCAACAGGATAAATAAACTTATCAAAATGACCACAATCACAATAAACTCAACTCAACTACGAGCCCCATTAAGGGGAGAAATAACTCCAACAAATATAAAGGAAAGAACACCCATACACAGGTGGAAAGACTCAAACTTCTGGTCTCCTATTGAGAGATGTAAAAGTCCTGGCTAACTGAGTTAGCCCCAGTTGGTTAAATAGCAAAGCATTTGATTCGACACTTTTTGTGACCAATTCAACTATCACAAGTGAAATAAAGGAATCAATTAACAGTGTAAATGGAAATTAACAATTGAATTATTTAATTTTGATTCCTATGAGTCTGACGACTCATTGCCGGACATATATCATCATGAGATCAACACGGTTGATTGACTTTATTTGTTCGATTCTATGAATATGAATAGATTCATTTCATTATGAACGAATAAGTCTCGTGTATTCTTTTAAATCATGCATACACGTACCCTGTCCAGAATTAAAATTTCCTTTAGAAAATATGATGAAAAATCCATCTCAGCCTCTTTTGACATTGAGGCAACTAGCCTCTCTCAACGTCAAACCCGTTCATCCATCGCATCCGCAATCGTGGTCGCTTATTGAATGTGTAAACAAAATAACACCTATCAACGAACGTGTTTCATTTAGTGTAGGAATTTGTTTCTACTTGCATTCTAAACTCTTTCTAAAGGAGAAATTATTTGATCTTTCGGAAACACAGTTGCATGACGTGGCCCACCAGCAACATTCTCTGAAGTGCTTATCGCTCTTAGTTTCTTGGAAGAATTAGAGTGATTTTGGCCTAACTTTTCGAAAGCTTTCTGTACTATTTTTTTAAGAATACGAGGAAAAAAATCAAAAAAAACCATGCAAAAAGCTCCTTCAAAATTACGACAAACTCTCTGAGTGAATCTTCACTTAGTACAATATTCTAGCTCGGCCCTGGGTTTCTTTCTTCGTTCCCCCCCCGTTCCTTTTTTGGTCATGTTTCTTCTTTTGTTAAAACCTGGGAAAATGGTATTAAGGCTTGAGTCCTTGTTTGCTGAAGTTGGGCCAAAGAATCTCACAACTCCAGTGGGCTTACCACATGACCTAATTGGATTGGCTTCACATAAAAGCAAATATGTGTAGGGGTGATAGACAAGCCAAACGAGCCAAGCATGTAGTTAATTAAGTTTGGTTTAATAAATTTAACGAGTTTCAAAAATATGTTCGAATTTAACTTGTTTATGAGACGAGCCGATCTCAAACGATCTTCAATCAAGCCAAATACGAGTTGATTTCAAGTAGCTTGAATTTCTTATACATACTAAGCCGAATGAGTCGAGTAGTAGCTTGTTCAAACTTGACTTGAAATCTTAACGAACTCAAAAAAATGATTAAGCTTTTGTTCATGTAGCAAACCAATCTTAAACAAGCTTTTAACAAACGAACATGAGTTCAGACTTGAGTAACTTGGTTCGTTTAAGAGCCTTAAATATGTGAGCTCAAATCTTCCAAGAAGTGAGCTTTTACAAACGAAATGACCCACAAAATGGTGTAGAATGGATATCATATTTGTGACTTTTTTTTTGACTCACCATTGGAGTTGCTCTAACTAACTAATGAAAAGGGTTCATCTGTTGCTATATATAAATATTCAGATAACAAATCCATTCCACTACTTATTTGAATGTTTGCCAAGACTTAATACTTACTCCGGATGTTTCGATATAAAATATTTTTACGAAAATAAATTTCAAACTTTTATTTTTCGGTGTTTGGTTGGCACTTGCCTTCAACGGTGGAGAGGTTAGAGAATATTGGAATTGAACGTGAGTCATGACTGACGATCCAGAATACTGAGCAGTGAGAATTACAGTAGAAGGCAGCGGGTTCATTTCGAAAAATAACTTATGGAAGATTTAAGAGTAGGTCATTTTTATCGAATTAATGAAAAATATTTTCCTCATTTTTTACACAACCAAACACCAAAAAATACGTGAAACATTTTATCGAAAAATATTTTACGCCCAAACAAATGGAACCTTAAAAATAAGGGCGGGATCAACAATTGTAGATATCTCTTTAAGGGTCCAAAAATTCAACAAAATTAGTACTCCCTACATTAGTAGAAACGGCATTTGACTCTTTTTTAAACCCTGTGATCGAACAATAGCATATCGAAAAGATTGTATCTACTCAGAATATGTTAATTGTATTCGCTAACGTTTCAGAATTAATTAATTGGTGAGAATTTTACGATATCAAAAAGTCAAAGATTGACACACTTTGTGGCTACCGTTAGATTATTCCTAGTATTCCTAGGTACATACGAATACAAAATACCAAGTGGAGATTCATTAATTAAATTTCTGGTTGGCAGTGGAGGTAAAATAATGAAACATGTGGATGTGACATATGCAATCATGCCTATGAGCAGGGACATTACTTTTTAGTGAGGGGATCAGGATCCATGGGACTGGAGTCGGTCCAGTTCAGTACGTTTCTGGGTCTTTCTCGGATCTGTTTTCATGATCGGAATAGTTGATATTTTAGAGCTTGTTGAGAATATTATTGGGCATGCCAATGACGGATCTACCAATGGTCATAGGGGGCCATGGCCACCCTCTTGTTTCAGTTTTTTTTAATTTTTAATTAGAATATAGGACAACATGCCCCCCAAGTGGTAGCAGAAACTGAAGACAATCCTCGCAATCCTTTAGACGTTTAAATTCTTTAGATTTCCGAACCTAAAATTTTAAAATCTTGTTGTTCGTCGTTCAGTCCCTGCGTTAAAAAAATCCTGGTTCCGTCCCTGGGGCATGCCAAAATTCATGATAATCAATACCATTAAATGTGTTTTTGAAACGCATTTATCTATAAAAACATGTGTTTCTATCCGGTGTTGCAATATTTTTCATACCTATTTTTGTTAGAGATAAATGCGTTTCGAGAATAGATAAAACAGTATCCAATTAACATGAGTCTTTTCGTGGCTAATGTTCTTGACGAAGTCTAAAATATCAATGTTCTTAATCATCAAAACGGACCTGAAAAGGGCTCGAAAACAGAATGGACAAGACCAAGTAGTCCCTTTCAGTGAATGGAGAAAATCCTGATCCTTTTAGTTACTCTTTGGTGGGTCAAAAAGTATTTGGTTAAGATTGTCCCTTATATCATAAATTGGTTTGTGGATTAAGACCCAGTTATGCTAAACTTCTTATTTTTTATATTTTATTAATGAAACACACCTAAGTGCTGGTGGTTCTTATTTTATAATGGTCCATACATCATATTTTCCTTCTATCAAATAGTCGGAAAAAAGTATTTTAAATTGTAAAATATAGACAATTTTTTGAAATTAAGATACAAATTGAAATGAAGGTAGTATGAATTATTTTGCGGTAGAATTTGTAACGACCCTCATTTTCAAAATAAGAATAAAAATGTTTTTTACACTTAAAGATGCTTTTTTTTTTTTTTTTGGAAAAAAAAAACTAAATGGTCCCTGTAGTTTAGTATTTGTGTCAACTTGGTCCCTATAATTTGAATTGGCTCGATTTACACTCTGTAATTTCCATTTTGTTCCAACTTGGTCCAATTACTAATTGCCATTAGCCTCCATTAACCCTAGACACAAATGGGTCTCTTTCCTAGTGAATTACCGAACCCTTTCTTCTCAAACCTCGCAAACCTAAAGCCTTTTCTTAAAAAGCAAAACAGGTCACTTTTTTTTTCTTTCTAAAAATCGAGTTCTTTGGCCCGTGTTTTTTTTTTCTAAAATACTTGAATTATTTTTCCGATATTCAAGAGGTGATCAGGCACACCTAAACTTTATGTCCAGTGGAGATAAGTTTTTTTCTAAACCCCTTTTGTGGCCCGAACTATGGCCAAACCTGATTCTCCTTTGCCCGGAGCTCATGTAGACAACTTGATGAAAACTCGGTCCCTTTTGAAAATAAAAGTCACTTCATTTTCTAAAATTCAAACATTTTTCAAAAATATCCGAACCCCTTTTATAGAACACAAAACTCCTCATTTTTCCTTTTTTTTCAAGAACCACGTCGCAATCCATAGGAATCAGATCACTTATTCAGGCCCTAATCCCTCTCACTCCTTCCCCCGAAGGTGAAAGAGACACATTTCGGTCGAAGGTAAAATCCTGGACGCGACAAGTGGAGAATGGAAGTTGTGAAAAAAAATGGAGAATAGAATAATGAAGCTCTGTGTTTTGGTTCAAAGGTATATTAGGGTAAAAGGAGAATGTCATATTACGATTTTAACCCTAGAAAAGGGCCCCATTTGTGTCTGGGGTTAATGGAGTCTAATGGCAGTTAGTTATTGGACTAAGTTGGAACAAAATTAAAACTACAAAGTGTAAATCGAGCCAATTCAAACTGTAGGGACCAAATTGACACAAACACTAAACTACAAGGATCATTTCAGTTTTTTTTCCTTTTTTTCTTTTTATGAATATACTTATAATGTAACTACAATAATTGATCATGATATTTATCAAATCATTTGAATGTGTGATTATATGTTTTTAGTGTAACTTATTAGTGAAATTGGGCCTAAAGATCCTAACCAAATTTCAGCTTTTATAACTAACACCCATCCTATTATCCTCTAAATAAGCACCTCTACCATCCTCCACCCTTAAACCCAATGAACCCCCATCTATTTCCATCACCAGGACTATCACCTCTCACCCTCCAATCCATCACCCCTTGCTTAGCTATTTTTGGCCGATGCTTTTTCACAGCCAATAAGATCTTGACAAACTACCTAGAAGCCTTCCTCCAACCATGGGACAAAAGCCATAAACTCTCATCCTAATATCTACCAAACTAGTATAATTCTACACTTAAACCTCTTTATTACTCCCCATTTCACATTTCTTTGTTCCTTCGGCTGGAGAGAGAGGGCGCCAAACCAGTTCCTTGTTTTCTTGCATTCTTTCATCATTTGTAGCAACAACAGCAACATCATCCCTTGCCCTTTTATTTTCTTTCATTTCTTTTGCCGGGGGGGGGGGTGTGTGTTTACTGGGAGGAGAAGGAAAAAGAGAAGAAGAAGGAATAGGCCATACACCATTACCGTGCAGTGCACACCGGAACTCCGAATCGCCACTGCATCACCACCACCGGGTTCCACCATTGTCGCCACCGCTCACCTCCATTTTCTTTAAATTCTAGCTAGAACTCCAAGGATCGAGATAGATTTCTCATTAAGTATAGTAGATGTATATCATAGTGTAACTGTGGCTTGAATCGAGCCCTCGCAATGAAACTAGAAACCTCGAGAGAGTATTTTGTCCGACAAAACATTACGGACGCGAACCACGGGCTAACAACCGTAACTTAGCACCCCACGGCCGCCATCTTTTCTGTTTACTTCCGCAAGCCTACTCCCTGGACAAAAACGTTTTGTTTTTAAGTTGAACTAGCTTGATCAATGATTGTTATGACTTGCTTTGTTACCATTAAACTGTTACTTACCATTTCTTGTTATTGGTACTAGATTAGCTTGTATGAGATAATAAAAATATGAAATCTGTTATCATAATAAGTAAACTCAAGTGTAGAAATTGATTAGAATAATTTTATAGGTAATGAGTTGAGACCATATGGGTCAAAGACTTAAGCGGATAATGATACCTAGAAATTTATGCAAATACATATGAAGGTAAAATATTAATGTAAAAAGAACAAAGTAACAGTTACATGGAAAGGCCTCCAGGGGTGTAGTGCAGTTGGTCAAGGATCGGGCCGCAAGTTAAGGTTTAAACATACCAAGGCTTTGCGCATAGGTACGATCCTAACAGCTGCATACTCGGAACTTAACCGCTGCGCGGTGTGTGGGGCCACTGCGAGCAACACAACCAAGGGAGACTCTCCCAAGGCGTAGCCTATGGGAGAGTCTCTCCTGAGTTTTGCCTTTTTTTTTTTTTTTAACGGTTACATGGAAAGTTAGTAAAATAAGAATTCATGTGGTTTCAGTAAGGATTTGTAATTTTGTGAAAAGAAATCCTACCTCACTAGGAATATAAACTTTTGTCTGATTGAATGAATAAAAAGGTATTTGTAAGTAAAAGGAATATTAATTTAACTAATATAAGCCTGACCGTATTAAAATTATTAAAGATACCATATGGTTTACGAAATGACTCGTCAAATCTCAAAGTGCTAGAAATTACTAAAATGAACTAATGTGCTAAATCGTAATGAAACCAAAAGTCACAAGGGCAAATCCAAACGTTTTATGTGTTACTTAAATTATCTTATCAACTGTTGTTCTTAAAATTGTTGATCATATTATGTTTGTGAAGTTACCTTACTGATGAATATGTTGAGACAGTGGTGAGCTATATTGAATTTAGATTCATGGAATTGGTAAACGTATGTAGAAGGTCGATCTCATCGACGTTGATAAGTTGAATGAAAGATGGCGAAATTCTCAAAAGTATGTTGTTGTGATTATGAACCTGGCTATGACAAGAGTTACCAAATGGGCCTAAATTGTGAAAGGTTGCTAACAGGGGCCCGTGTTGTGCTGATTTGCGCTTTCCGAGGAGTTGTGCTGTTTTGACATCCCAAGGAATTGTGCTGCTTTGCACATCCTCGTACACTGCTTTGTGTATCCCGAGGGATCGTGCTGATTTGTACACCCATGGGGGGGGGGGGGGTGGTGTGGGCCTTTTGGTTTGAAGAAAGAGTGAATCTTGTGAAAGTTTTGGTACAATGATTAATGAGTGAGAATGGTTACAAGAAATAAATAAATAAGAATTTGTAAGGATTCACTTAAATTAAAGGCTAGATAATGAAAGGACTATCTTGTAATCCTGTTTTGTTGTTGTAGGTATTAAATTATGTTTCCAATTATTGTCCTTGTTGCTATTGTATTGTAATGTAAGGGTTAAAGGGTAGGAGATTATGTATTAAGCTAGTGTCAAAACTCATTTTAGTGCCATTTGGCCTAGTGTTTCATGTCAAGTATTCAGGAGACGAAAAGTGATCAGCACTTAGCGGAAGAGAACCCAGTTGTTAAGACTAAGCACGAAGAAGCTTAGACCCCGTATTGGAATTAAAGTCTTGCTCTGTCCTATTTTATAGATTAAGTTGTTAGACTTCGGTACCCGTACCCTTAGATGCTCTAATTTATTTTTAGTACTGATTTCAAATTCCAAGAAATGTAATCTTTAAGTGATTAACTTCTTCTTTTGTAAGACTCAAATTATGGTTATCTTTAATTCGAATTTTAAGACTTCCGCTGTTATACTCTGTTTTAAAATCATTTTAAAATTTATTAAATCAATTTGAAAAGATTTAATTAACGTATCTGAAAATTGGGATGTTACAGCGTTCAATTCAAATGTCTTTTTTCTGTTATTTGCTTCATTTTTTTTTCCTCAAAGTTTCTTAAAACTCCATTGCACCAAAAATGAATGCTCCGATTCCCATTTTATACCTCCCTCTTTATTATGATTTAATCTCTCTTAATCACAAAAGACATTAACGGAAACCATTAGTTTGCCTTAATGGTAATTAACATACATTACCAACCTCAGTGATTGTAAATTAATCACTAAACTAGGCTTAGTAAATTACGTACCAAAAAAGGTAAAACGATGCAAAAGTAATTTGTTTACCATAAGCGTACACAATCCTCAATAACTGCAAAAATCATTTATTAAACTCGGCTTAGTAAATTATTTACCAAAAAAATGGTTCAGGCTGATGCTGTCTAAACGCATCTAAGAAAATGGTTCTGGTTGATTCTATCTAAGAAAAAGGTTCAAAGAAATCCCACTTCCAATAAAAATGTTGCTAGTACAAATTTGGGTGCTATTGTGTTCAAAACTGTCTGATACACGTGAGCTCCGTAAAATGACGAGAATTGATGTCATAGGATAATTTTGAACACATCTTTGACAGAATTTATGGACCGAAATATGTGCATATAGAAATTATATTGACGATGCCAAGGCTCTTCTCCATCACATACTAATGTGGATCCAAAAGCAAGTGTATAGTACTCACATCTATGTGTGCTGGGGATGAGCTAGGGCGCCGATTGACAATCCAATTATGATACATTATTTTGGGTACATCAAATGTACATGAGATGGTGTAGTAACCACCTTGAAATCCCCTATAGACGATTTAAGACATTCAATTGGTTCAAAATATTCTTTATCAAGAACCAAAAAATGAATGATTTGATTAAGCTCTTAATGTTTTTTCAATTATGCCGATTTTTCACAAGGTGTCAAGTCCTTTAAACAATTTTCAATGTTTTGAGTTATTTATGTGAAACGAGTAATTATTCAATAGTTCGGGAGTATCGTCATGCAGTACTCCAGATTACTTTACAGCTGCACATTCTTGTGGAGTCCATATATTTAATGGTAGACTCTACAAAAATATGTGATTGTAAAGTGGTTCGGAGTACGGAATGGGAACTGGCCATCCATCTCGGCACAAACAAGATCCGAGCTTCTATAAATTTAAACCGTCAATTGCTGAAATGAACAATCGGAATAGCCACATTACACGTGTTATATACACGTATTGTGTGGACCCAAATTTCCGAAGTATTACGCGACGATACTCCCAAACTATTATCTATAATTTTACATGGGAAACCCGAGATGATTCCCGCATATTCCTCAATACAACAATCTCTCAGAAGAAAGACAGCTCCGTAAAGGCTGGAGCGTCTGTTACACGCAAGTTATAGGCGCGTAGGATAGGTTTCCCAGGTTGATGCTACTCCTATTTCTGGCGTTGAAAACAATGCAGCTCGGCTTGTGGTCCGGCCGCTTTATGCTTGGGCCCTTTTTCGTCTAACATACCGTCTGTTTCTCGTATCACGATATTCTGACAAATCATGGATTGTTATTTCCCGGCAGATATGTCCGGGCCAGATTACCGTTTACACGTATCTAAACTAATTTCGTTGACGGTGGCAAGTGGCAAGTGGCAAGTGGCAAGTGGCAAGTCATTCACATCGAGAGTAGAGAATTCAGGAAAAACTACTTTCTTGCATCCTGACCCTCGGGGATATACATGTTTGTGAATGCATCCAATTACTATGATTTATTAGTCACATCAAAAAGTGCAATAACTCTATAGATAATCTTCGAAGGCGATGGACTACCAACTCCTTCCATTTTGAGAGAAGGGAGAAGGATCCTAGGTTGCTAAAACGATGACAATTGCTATCATATTTTTATATCACATAATTTACACGGCAAATAATTTTTGGCACTCCACTTTTTTATGATGGCACTCTAAGACTTATTTTTAGTGTAAAAAGTGGAGTACCAGAATCATTTTCCAATGTACACACGTATTTATACATATCATCACCACCAGGAATTTGTAGATGAAAAACTACATAACCACAAATATTTTAATTCTCTAATATCATCAATTATTAGATTTTCAGCTTGATTGTTTGATTTTTAATTTTATATTAGTCCTTATCCTTTTGAATCCATTCGAATAATCCCATGTGAGATATAGGGGCCGGCATTTTGTCCTATTTCTTTGTCCTGTATTTGAAGTCACATATAAAATACTGCTTAAATACATCAAGGCATGTTCTGAAGAGCAATTTTTTATTTTTTCTCAACTAGATAAGATAGGCTATATCTTACGTAGTATTATATTTTCTTTTGTTGGCCATGATTGTCCAATCAAGAACAAGAAAACAAATGCAAATGATATAAAACAATGAGCACCCTCAATTGAGAGGTTGAATCTTGCCCAACACAAAAGTGAATTTATTAGTCTCCTTGGGTTGGCTTTATTTGGTTATTGCTGACCTTGCATTTTTTTTTAACAGCAAAAAAACTTCATGCTCATGCTCAAGACTAAAAGGAGCAAGAAAATAGCATTATGCTCAAAGTTTAGTCATCTGCCCAATCTGAAATTCAAAACCTACGATTGGCAAAAAACCAATCAAGGACACCCGTCGGGCCGAAGCCCAAACACCCCTATATGTCTTTAAAAAAACCCAAAGATTACAATCAGCTCATAAAAAAACAGCCCAAACAGTCCTAAACAACCCTAATAGCCCTGTCATCATCAAATAGACGCTTTGCTACCGCCACCACAACACGGGAAACCAGCCGCTGTTGCTGCTTGGAGCGGCACAACCGCCATCCCACCTCTGACTACACTGTCACTGCTTGATTGTCTAGTGTCAAGTTATCATAACCGTTGGAATAAAAATCCAAATGCACAAAGCTAAAATAGTGGAGTACTATGACATACTCTCTCCATCCCTTTTTTAGAGTTCAATATTCCATTTTAGGTTATTCCATTTTAGGTTATCCCTTAATAAGTGTCTATTTTGTAAAGTTAGTAGATAAAAGTTGATGTATTTTTCATTTTGCCCCTAAAAGTATATTCCATTTTAAAAAGTTAGCGAGTAAAAATATAATGATGATGTCTCTATAGAGGATAAGTGGAGAAAGTGGAGATAAAAGTTTATGTGAAATGTGTAAAAGAATGATGTTTCCTTAATAAGTTGGAGTTACGAAAGATGACACTTAAAAAGGGACAGAGGAAATAAAAGAAGAATGTCAAAAAAATAAATAAAAGGAAGAAGGAGAGCATGGGAAGAATATCATCTGAATATGTAAATTATGAGGGTGTGTGTGCAAGATGTGGAACTAACTTTACTTATATTACAGTCTTAGATTTTACTTGAGACCATAGAGTTTCAATTTTAGTACAAGCATATAAATTTGTAGTAAAATTACTAATATTTACTACATAATAAGCTTCCAAATTACTTAATGCAATGTCTACCCAAAAGGAACTCAAGCCCAGCTTATCTAAAAATAATTTTTCGATTGTTCAATTTTCTCAACAGTAACAAAGCTTCTATAAATTAATAAAATTTTAGAATTACCTAAGAAAATTTTTCTTGAAAATACTGAACTCGAAGACCCTGTTGTCCCATAGGGTACAACACCCATCCTGGCCATAATTTCGGCAATGAATAGCTCAGATTTCATCTCAATCGAATAATCTTAACCGTCTATTGCCGAAATTAGACGGTCTGAACGAGGACAGCACCATGTTTGCAAGATAAAGAAAATGATTAATAATATCGCGAGAATCGGATCAAAAAAATATCGCGAGAAAATGAGAGGGTTCCACGTCAGAGATTGGTCCCCCCCAATATGGCCTATGTACCCGTACCACGTGCATAGATGCATCAAACGTTGTAGATGTAGAGTCACGTAGACATCATAAAAGAAGGGCCCTCTTATTACATCTTCCCCCCCTGAACTATCGAATTTTCATAAAAGAAGGGCCCCGTATAAGTCTCCAGTCGCACAATGGCTGTTTAAGAGCCTTCAAAAATCCCATAAAAGGATTTGTTTTTTTTTTTTTAGATATGCAAGTTTATCTAGCATTCTCGACGTACTTTAAGAAAAACGACACTTGAGTGAGTACCATGTAGGGCTCTTTAACGACCATTATACGATTGAAGACTAATAAAATTTGCGGTAAAATATAACCAGGAGTTCATATACCCTGACGTGCACATTGATATGGATTTTTTGATTTTCTCAAATTGTAGCATTCATCGATGTATATAGTAACTGCTAGAATGCAGAGGCGGCTAAATCGTTAAGTAATTTAACCATTCATTTAAATGCACACAAGATTTCACAACTATTTTGATGTTCGCGCTATACCTACAAATCCCTTATCTATCTCTTCTAATTACTCTCGTTAAAAACTGTAATTTCTAAGATGCCTAAAATGAAAAAACACGTTGTGATATAAGAAACCATCGTTCTGCTCATGGACATTGTTTACGAAGTAGTCAAGACAATGCATCAGCTTAATAATACATCCGTCGATCGTTCGATTGTCCCCGTCGCAACCTCTCCAGCTCCACTGCTGCCGAAAAATTCGAGTCTGCGGTCACGGCTTTTTGTATGCCAATAGAGTGTGAGAGAGAAATAGCCTCATGTCTTCAATTTATCACACTCTAAATAAACATTTACCTCATGTGTGGGGAGAGTGAGAGACAAGAGAGAGCAAAGAGGGAGGCTCAAGCCCTATATGTAGAAGTATATTACAGGCGACGGATCCAATGCACAAAAACTCTCTTAATCTTCCCCTTTATGAGCTCTGTTAAAACCCTCTCTCTCTCTCTCTCTCTCTCTCCCCTATGATGTGTAGAAAGGAGCCATAAACCCAGAGTGAAGCTCAGAGAGCTCGCTAAAGAAACGGAAAAAGGCGGTAAATTTTCCAAGATTATATCCCATGTAATAGCATCTCCATAACAAACACCCCTTCTCTCTCTCTCTCTCTCTCTCTCTCTCTCTCTCTCTCTCTCTCTCTCCTGTTTCCTCTTCATGTTTACTGAATTCCATTCCTCTACATGACGTCAAATTCAGAATCCTCCAGCCCCAAAAAAGACCAGAAACAGATCCAATTCGAAGTTTCCTCAAAACCCAATTCAGATTCCCCGAATGGGTGTCAAACTACAGCCTCAATTGAGCCAGAGAATTACAGAGAAGAAGAAGAAGAGGAAGAGGAATCTGAATCAACGGCTTCTTCTTCTTCTCTAGACCTCATTATTAAAAACCCACCATTTTCGGTGGCAATTGAGGTTCCCGAAAACGACGACGGATTCAAGACTCCAACGGATCAGATGATCTCGGAAATTACAGAGTGCCCGCCGGCCCCGAAAAGACAGAGGAAACGAGAATCAAGAAAGAGAAAGGCTTCGCCGGGGGCTCACCGGAGCCTCCAAATTGATTTCGAAGAAGAGGTCGAATCCATGTTTCCTCCGGCAATTCAGGAAGATTTAGGCCGCGAAATCAAGAGGGCTCGAAGTGAAAAAACAGAGTAAATTTGTTTGCATGGTAAATTTGTCTATTCAGAATTGGTAAGAGACTTTCATGTATCAAATTGAGTTCATTAACTCATCATCACCATGCTTCTGTTTGGAAATTTACTTTCCCAGCCAGTTCTTTTTTTTTTTTTTGTAATAACCAGGGTGTCTGTCCGGACAGCTAAGTATAGAGTTAACGATCAGGCAAACCTTCAGGGTAGCTGGACTCTAGAAACGATCAGACAAATCTTCAGCAGTCGCTAGGTTTTATTTTTTTTATTTTTTGTATTGGTGAAGGTTGTGAGTTTGTTTACGCATATGTAAACCTTGATTTATTTTGTATTTGCTGATTTGATTTTTGGAAAAGTTAAAGATTAGGAAAGATTTTTAGAGTGGTGAAGTAAAGACCAAGGAAAAGAGAGAGACACAGACTTCCGACTTTTTCTCACTCATCTTCTTTTGTGATCAAGGTGTTATTCAGTTACGCAAAAAGGGAACAATTCTCCAACGTCCAGAGAAAATTTCTCCTGGGGCTTTTTTTTAGTGGGAGAAAACCTCCACAGGTCATAACGAATATCTAGAATTATGAGAATTTTGGGGTGCCGAGCGGGTACCACTGTCGATTTTGGATGGTCCGGATTTTAGAGAGAGAAAAAGAGGAGATAGAATGGTTGGGTGAGAGAAGAGAGAAGGAATAAATTTGAACCGTTCAAAATACGTTTGGAAAGCTGAAACCTCTTATGGGTGCTGTCATGTGGTACGTACCCGCTCGGCACCCAAAAACTCCTCCTAGAATTACCTTCAAGATACAGGCATCAGTAAGTTAAGACATTGTCAGTGGGAGGTGAACACAAAACTTGTATTTTACCGTTAATTTTGGTGATAACTGTAAACCATTGGAGTATCACGAGCCGATGCCTTTCTTTTATCATACGGATGAAGTACCTTACATTCACAATTTACGAGTATATAAACACATGCAAGTATGTATTGAGTTCAACATCTCTTAGGTCCGGAACTAGAGGGTGTGCAAAATGAGACCGATGACATAATTGTCGAGCACTGATTGCCCCAAGTCCAAATCCGGATCGCACAAAGCCGAACACTAAACTCTTCATGTCGACTCCAACTCAACAACTATATAAAGTTGCTTTCAAGTCGAGAAGTGATGCTGTTTCAAAAAAAAAAGTTGAGAAGTGATTTTGCCAGGTTGTTAATTTTAGAGTTTCAAAACTAGTCGAGATGCGCGCAAGCTGGCCGGACATCCTGTTATTAAAAAAAAAAAAAAAGAAGAAGAAGAAGAAGAAGGAGAAGCTGAGAAGTGATTTGTGGATGACGATGAAGAAGCAGTGGCGATGGTATTGTACACGCCATATTTGGTAGGAAAGACCTGGCATCTTAGGTGTTACACATTTATTGACTGGAAAGATGGAACCATTCTTAGTTGGAGGATATCCTTTTATAACCTGATAAGGGGTAAAATTGACAAGCTAGATTCCATTTTATTTCTAGAATGCACCGTTGTCACACTTAATATTTAGGGGTCCCCAAATTAATCACTGTGCAGGGCTATGTTTGTGTACGCAGGTAAATTTTGCTACAGCGGTGCTATGTCCACCGTTCTGTTTCACTGCTCCCTCCACTACAGCGATCAATCTCACCATTCATCTCAGCAATCAAGGGTCTGGATTTTAAAAGAACTCTTACAAGGAGGAAGAGTCTTTTAAAATCCAGACCGTCCAAAACATTTTTGAGACGATGAAAATGAGAGCGGTGGAGGGAGCAGTAAAACAGAGCGATTGGATAGACTTTCTGATTTTGGTTGATGGAATGAATGTCTAACCCAGTTTCCAAGCTGGAAAACATCCTCCAAGATGAGTCCTCTCAGAGTCAGAGATATCTAAAGATACCAAACAACTTTACTACACATGGAGGTGTGAGTTACTCCCTCCGTCTAGATTTAATTGTTTCTAGTTCTATTCTAACTGATTAAAAAATATGTTATATCTTTAAATCTGTAATGAATTTCATATCGAATATGTATCTTATTTGATAGATCTCGATTAATTTTATAATACAATATTTTCGAAATCATATAAAACATTATAAATTGAAATATATAATCAATTGAAAAATTGTACAAATTTCAAAAAATGACTATTAAATCCGGATAGAGGGAGTATTTAAATAACACCGTGGACTTCAATTTCGATAAATTAATAGCAACGACACAAGAACAAGTACGAGATATTGATCTAATCTTTCTATCTATTCTAAAAAGAAATACGAATGCGATTATGTATAATTAGCGCACCATACTTCCGACACTGCTCGCGCTAATAAGTTCTTCTGTTACAGCCCAAGGGCTTTTCCCTAGAAAATTAGAAATCCTATTACATTCATGTTGAGGTGACATTTTGTAAGGAATTTTGAATCTCAGTGGTAAAAGTGTAATCTATGCTAGTTTTAATTTTTTTACATACCAGGCATAGAGCGAGTTTTTATCTATGCTAGTATTGTCCCATTTTTTACTTTTTGAGAGCGTTTAATCTCTAAAAAAATTGTCTATAATTTTCAATTTGTAATGTTTTTATTTGTAATATGAATCTTGTTTGGTAAATCTCAATTAGTTTTATTATACAAAATCTTAAAAAATATTATAAAATGTAAGATATAAGTAATTTGTTTAAAAGACACGAATTTCGACAATTGGACAAACAAATTGGGACGGAGGGAGTAGTTTTCTTGTTAAGGTAAAAGTGTAATCATAGTCTCACAGTTGTATTTCAAAAAAAAAAATGAGTGAAGGAGGGGGTTGTGGATACCCATTATCCTACTTTCGTCCTAAGAAAATTGTCCAGTCTCGAAACGATTACTTAAAAATTAATGATTTTTGCCCTCAAAAAGATTCAATTTTTTTCTGCTTGAGTTCCTAAATAACAATGAGTTCTTTCAATTCATGGGGAAAAGGTTGAATTTTCTTTGAAAAGAAGTTTTAAAATTTCAATTTTTAAGTTCTTGTTTTACGGACTGGACAATCTTTTTGAGACGGAGGGATTGGGTTTGGCAACTTCCTTTTAAATACATATTTCAGGTAAAAAAGAGGTAAAAGGTTAGAATTGATTCAATAGATATTTTTTAACAGACGAGAATACCAAACAACTACAAAGAGGAACTAGAATCAGAAAAAGCGAACTAGATAACCTAGCTGGAATAGTCCAGTGACAAGCACGAGCCGTGATAAGCCTTGCCTAGTTCGATGACAAGCACAAGCTACATTAGTCTAATTGTAAAATATTTCACACCTAATATGTATTTAATAAATTTCACTATTTGGCTCAAAACTAAAGGTCCCAGGCGATCATCTGGTGAACTTGTGCTCAAGACCAACCCTGATGTTGGGGCCCACCCTCTAGACACCAGAGAAGCAATGGCATGAGCCATGAGCCACCTTGTTGGTAGACCTTCCAACCCAAGAGAGCTGGCCCCGGCCTCACTTCTCAAAAATCAGAGCTAGACCTAGCACCTAGCTCCCAGACTCCCAGGTGGGAATCAATTCAGACACGCTCTGGCTAATAAACTGCGGCTGCTTGCTATACCTCATTCAATTGAAGAATATTGCAAACCAATAACGGAAAGTTAAATATCTCGCCCAATTGCCCTACGGCTAACGGTATAAAGCATGAGAGAGAGAGAGAAGTGCATGGTTTGTTAGGGTGGAACTCGGGGATCCCGTTATCCCTTAATGACCCATGTTGTCACCAACTGAGCCATCTATTGTCAAGCATGGATGGCTCTTAAGGGACAACAGAGACCCGAGTTTGTTGTGGTGAGGGCTTCCCCTAACAATAATGTTAATTCTTTTACCAACAACTATGGCATTTATTTTAAAAGAGTAGGTACTACCTTGAGTAATCG
>BPLS01018671.1:0-13047 GCA_019656275.1 Rhododendron kiyosumense
GCAGGAAGGCAAAAACTTTCAAGAAACAATATATAACAGCTGAAAGAACCTGTACACACACTCGATGGTCTTGGTTTTTACACAATGTCTCACCACTTCCATGCATTAAACAATCATCTCCCAATCTACTTAAAAGCCCAAAAATAGAAAAGAAGAAGCATTCCCTCTCATCCATCCCTTAAGAGTCTTTTCCTCTTCAAAACAGCTCATACGAATATTTCAGAAGGTTGAACGGGTGATAAGAATTACCATTACGGTTTCATGATCCCTGAACCGCTAAAAGAATGACTAGGTTTGGTTATATTCTGTGGTTTCTTCTACTGTCTGACCTTAGATCCGGATTGTCACTCTTGTCGGTGTCGTAATTCTCCCTCTGGGATTCGATCTCTGTGCTACCTGCTTGACTTCTTCGGTGCCTTCGATCCTAAGATTTAACGAGTAAATAAAATTGAAAGTTTCAGACAGTTAAAACAATCAACAACTAACATTCCTAAACTCATGTACACCAAGATATAATGGAACCTAAGCAAGCAGTCATTTTCTTAGCCGATGAAATCAAATAGAACTGACGGTCAGATATTGCTGTAGTAATGCAATTCAGAAACTGACCTCTCTTGGTATGGGATACTCCTCTGATTCAAGCATACGAACAACTTGGCTCATCTTAGGTCTCTTGTCAGAATCAGGGTCAACACATCTCAAAGCAGTCAGAAGGGCTCGTTTAAGGGCTCTCGTAGATGGCCTGGTTTCAATGCTTGGGTCTACCACTTCCTCTGACCGCCTGTTTCCAACCATCATTTTCAGCCAATCAACCAGATTTACCTGCATGCATAATACGGTTCATGTTCAATAAGACTACAAAACTGTGATTCCCGAAACTTAACTGCACGGACACAGATACAAACCAGTACAAGTTTCTAACAAAGTTCCAATGGATAAGATATCCAAGACCCACCAAGGAGCATAATTGATCCAAGAAGAAACGGCAAAAAGTACGGAAGCACAAAGATCCATGAAGAGTATATGGTACCATGGGCCATTTTAGATGGATATATATGCCCCCCATAGAAACCACTTATGGTACCTATAATATCCACATCTTGAAGTAAAGATAAGCAAAAGGATTAGTCTTAAAAAGAAACTTTAATCAGTCAACAACTCACTGGATTAACTAGTAGAATATCAGAGGACTGTATTCACGAACAGAAGTAATGCTAAGATACTGCTCTTTTTCATGTTTCTCCTTTTCTCTGAGAGGTGCTATTCTGTTCAACTTAATGGATAGGTAAAACTGGTTAACTGCAATCCATTGTTAGTGGTAGTTAGAAATGAAAAACATCAGAAGCCTTGAAGTTGTGTAAAACATTGACGGATATGCAATGGATTGCAAAATCATCAGAAGCCTTGAAGTTGTGTACATCAGAAGAGCATCATTCTGGTTGTACTCTGATCAAGGAAATGCTACTTCCTAGGATTCAATTCATGGTCCAACAAGTTGTATTAAGGAGGACGGGCACAATTGATCAATCTAGTTTTGCTTAGCGTTCTTGCCCAGGCTTTTTGGTGGAGAGGGTCAGGTGACTCAGGTCTTAGAACTACTGGAGTCAACATAGGCTGGAATATTGTGTGCGCACCTTAGAAACAGGGTGGTTCGGTGTCAAGAAAGATTTAAGGATCGGAGAAGGCTGCTTTGATGGGCATATTTGGGATGTATGTAAAAAGTCATGACACCCTGTGGCCTGCGGCTGAAGTGGATTCATAACTGTGTCATCAAACAAAAATATTTCTGGTTTATGAATTTTCCCCTAGCACCTCTTTGACCTTGAGGAAAATATTTAGCCTTAGAAGCGATAGTCAAGACTTCATTAGTCACAAAATCGGTAATGCTGCAAACACATTCCTCTGGCGAGATTACTGCCAGCCCCTAGGGCCTTTATACAAAAAGTTGGGGGAGAGAGTGGTGTTTAACCTAAAGAGATCTTTGGAGGCCAAGGTGGGTTCCATCCTTTCCCAAGGTTCTTGGAAATAGCCAAGGATAAAAATTGTGGTGACTAAGGAAATCAATGAGCATACTAAAACTAGGTTGCTGCCTGATAGTAAAAGAGAAGACGAGGTTATTTGGTCTCTTGCTAAAGGGGATATATGCTAGCTCTGCCTGTTAGGCTAAGGGACAGTAGCCCTGAGGTTGAATGGTCTCATCTGGTTTGGTATCCACACAAAATCCTTAAGTGGTCTTTCATGATTTCATCCAATGGGCAGTTTTACATGGGAGGTTGTCAACAAGGGACAAGTTGGCCAAGGGCGGTGTCACCTCAGATTGCAGTTGTGTCCTATGCCCAAAGGGACTGGAGACTCCTGAGCATCCCTACTGCTGTTTGGAAGCTCATCCTTCAGAAAGTGGTGTTTTTAACTGTTCCCAATAGTTTTGCTGCTATTATTGACTGGGAGAATCAACATTGTAATGTGCTGGTGTTCTTGATAAAAAAAAGTGCTGGTGTTCAAAATCTCTTTTTTCTGTAGTTATTTACCGCGTCTGGACTCTGGAGGGAAAACTCCAGAATCTTTACAAAAAGAAAAAAGGTGGAAGTGCTGAGGTGGCTCAGAACATTGTGATGGATGTGGGAGCTTGTTATCAGCTTGGGTTAATATCAACCCAACTACAAAAACAAGAGGGTCTACCGGTCTACATGTCCTGGGGTCTTCAAGAAAAGGTGCTAGATCATGGAACTCTATGAAGGGCTATTGCTGGTCTTTATCCTTAATTTTCGTTTTGTCTTGCTTTTTAGTTTGTAAGGCTGTACGGCCTTGTTGGATTTTCAAGGATCTTCCTTGTTCTTCTGGTGAATGAAATCAAGTTATCAAAAAAACTATTCCCCCGCCAGTCTTGCATGTGGGAAATTTGGAAAACATAATAGGACATGAAAGGTTAGGTTCCATTTGCATACTTGCTGCTGGTGGAGTCTGGAATTTCTGAACTAAAAGCTTCACAAGGGCTCAACGCACCCTTGTATAGTCTAGAGAGGCTTACTGGTCTTACAGTTTAGATAACCCTTCCCCGCTAATCAAGATTACAGAATGTTTGGTGAATAATGGCCAATAGTAAGTATACAAGCAATGGTTTCAAATCCGGAGGTTAACCAGATTAGATGTGCATTTTAGGTTTTCACGTTACATCAGCTTTTCAAGGTAGTTCTGTCCTCTGTCAGTCCTGCGGGCTTCTTTCTTTTCCAAAGTTCAACCAAAGTCTGAAATTGAGTGCTGAGTGCCTTATGCAGTATTGAACTCTTCTTCTCTCCTCTAACAAATCCTACTCTTGAGTCTCGACAACTTTAAGTAAGGCCCAGTTTGGTTTCTACATGTGCAGTTATAGATCTCATCCAATATCTCTCAAGAACATTTTACCAGTAGTAAAACATCTTCACAGAATTTTAGAGATCTCAGCAGTAATATACAATTACCTCTTGAGCAGGACGACCATAGTCCACCGGATCTCGTCCTGTAATGGCTTCCAGAAGCACAACGCCGAAGCTGTAAACATCACTCTTTTCATTCAGAAGGCCAGTATTGGCATATTCAGGAGCTACGTATCTGCATGATTTTGGAGGGCAAAAAATATTAATACATCAGCAAAAATTTGAATTTATCAGCATAATACTGCTTCTTCTACACAAGTATTCACTAACAAATAACATTCTCAAATTCAACCAATAACAAAAAGAACCAGAGAAAACAATATGCAGGAAAACAAATAGGACACAAGATTGTGCTTGCAGCATAGCATAATCTTAGAGATAATGGTACTAACCCAAAGGTTCCCATAACCCGAGTTGTGATGTGACTTTTCCCAGCACCAAGTAGCTTGGCAAGGCCAAAGTCAGAAACCTTGGCATTGAAGTCGTCACAAATCAATATATTGCTCGACTTAATGTCTCGGTGCACCACTTTTGGCTCAATTGCCTCATGCAAGTAGGCAAGACTGCAAAAAGTCCAACATATCAAAGAAATCTACAGTATTGAAAAGAAAAAAACAAGAGTTCAGTTGAAGTCACTTACGCCTTAGCTGTGCCAAGGAGAACCTTCATTCTGGCCTCCCAAGTAAGATGTCCATGCTGGCGCATAGCTCCATGAAGCCATTGTTCCAAATTGCCGTTGTTGACATATTCATATACTAACAACCTGCAATATTCATTTGTGAGACAACCAAAGTGAAAGCAGCCAAAGTTGCTAGGTGTCCTGGACGGGGTAAAAATAAAGTCAAGACTTATAACAGAATCAAATGAGAACGGTACCTATGAGTTCCCTCAATGCAGTAGCCCAAAAGCCGCACTAGATTTTTATGCCTCACGTGGCCGATAGCTTCAACTTCCACTCTAAATTCCTTCTCCGCTTGGCCCCTAAAAAGCAAAGTCTTAAACATTCAAACAGCAGACGAACTGAAAATATATTAAAGGTAGTAATTACATAAACATGAGAACTGAAACCAAAAACTTGTAACATACAGATTGTTCAGGAGCTTCTTGACTGCCACTGGATTCCCGTTGATCAAACGTCCCCGATAAACAACACCATATCCACCCTCACCAAGAACATTCTCCTTTGAAAATCGGTTAGTGGCAAGTTCAAGATCCCTTAATGTAAACCAGTGGCCCCAACCCAAATGAGAAAACTCAGGAAGGCCAATTAGAGGAGAAGGTGCAGTTATTGCATGTGATGAAGAAGGTTTACACACACTAAAGTTGCCGGAGCTCACTTCTTCCCCGGATTGAGACCCTCCACCATCTTTATCCAAATGGCGAAAAGAATCCGAATAACTGTAGTTATCTCCATCCTTCGTTTTCCCCATACCCAGATGGACCATAACCTTATCTGATTCTTTATCACTGGATTTGTCATGAATGGTGAGAAGAATCCCATCACCTGGAACAAATTCATTTGTAGACACTTGCTCCACCCGTACTTCCTTAATTTCCTTGGAAACAGATGGGATCTGGCTAAGAGGAATATGGTTTCTAGCTTTCTGTGATTTCTTCCGCGAAGTAAGATAGAAGGTTAATGCAAAAAGGATAACTACAATTAGTAGACCAACAATGATCCCAACCAATTCCCAGACTTTGAGACCGAAAATGGGAGTCTCCGCGGATAATTGCGTGTTCAGATCAGTAGCCATTTCTTCGATGTCAAAACGCCTACAAAATCGAGCAAGAAAACTTAAAAATTGCAACTTTGTAGTGAAAAAACACCATTTTGTTGCCATCTTACAATGTCCACTCCTAATACAAGTTAATTTCCATTCATGGTACCAGCCACTGGCTGTGTGGGAAAAACATTCGCATTTGCTTACAAAGGCATGAATAAAATGGAGGAAAATAAATAAACCTCAAATGGTAATGTGAGAACACAAAAGAGATAAACTGCATTTCATTAACTCACAAAAGAGATCTGGAACAAAATGGAGATCCAAAAACATAATACCAGTTTCATAAGCCACACAACTACTCAACAAAATCAACTAGATTTGAACATTGGATGCATTCTGTGAATGATATAAGAGAGTGATGAAAGAGAGAGAAACTGTACAGCCTTTTTCAAGAAAGTCTTCCAATTTCTTACCTCTATGAGGGTGAAATGGGCTATAACAGCCTTCAGAGGCCAGATCTCAGGAAACCCATCAACACACTCTCTCTAGAGCCATTAAAGAAGCCACCAAACCCAGATCTCAGACCAAACAAAATCATTTCAGTAAAAACAACCACCCAGAACACCCAATTATTAGTGCCATTTCAGAAAAACCAGATTATATAGCTAGTTTACCCACGTGGGTTCTGTCTGTGGGGGCAAAATGTGAGTCTGAATCTAAGCTGGGATGGTGCTTTCAGACATTAAGAACCCTAACCCAGAAATGCTGTTCTGGCAGAGAGAGAGAGAGAATGGCAACGTACAGAATGGTGGGATGCAGGAAGGAAGGATGGGATTATCAGTGGTAGGTGATGAGAAAACGCCTCATAAACAGTTTAAAAATAAAGACAGGAGTGGAATGTACTCTTTCTTGTGAAGAGCGACTGCATAGTCTAGGGGATGTTCCGGATTTAAAAAAGAAATTTTAGGCTCTGTTTGGAACTTAGGGAAAAAAAGAAAGGAAAGGAAAGGAAAGGAAAGGAAAATGACAAAATTTTCCCTCCAATTGTTTGGTTGGAGAAAAAAGAGAAAAAAATAACAATTTTCAGTTTTGTGAATAGTAAATTTTCCTTCCTATTTTCCTCCCACTTTATTTTCTTTTCCTTTCCTTTCCTTTCCTTTCTTCAGGTTCCAAACAGAGCCTAAAATGTAAGGTAATTTTAAGCTCAAACATTATATTTACGTAATTAATTTTTTTTATCAATATGGATCTTATTTGATAAATCTCATTGAGATCTTTTAAACGATGCAAAAAAATTAAAAAATTATTTTTTATTTTCATTATCTTTAAACTTAAAATTACCAAAAAGAAAGCGTAACGGCACCTTAATCATATACACCGTACTGAAAATTGTCTTGAAAATATACTCCTGTGGCTCTTGTTGGTTCTGTCTCTGTACTGTTGTTTTAGGGCCTAATAATTTAGAAAAATACTAATGTAATTTTTACACTCCCTTTAATTATTCACACTCCTTTTTTTTATTTTTATCCAAATGAATTTATAATATTGTTCTTGAATGTGTAAAAAAATATTTTCAGTAAAGGAAAATGTAGCAAATTTAAGTGGATAGAGACAAAAAAATGGCGTGTGAATTGTGAAGAGGAAAGTGTGAAAATCAATTCTCATAATTTAACTGTAACCTTTTTGTTTTAGTTTCGTGTGAATTTTGTAGTCTTTTTGTTGGTCAAACACGAGTGAGCAAAGAAAAAGTTCATGATTGGCGGAGAGGAACATGTGAACCGGAAATCAAGAAATGAAAATCTAACTCAAGGTTTAGATTAGTGCTCAAGGCACGAGACTACGGCATTTGCTTTCTCCTGCGGTTTCACATGTTCAAAACTTTTTATATGCTATTAATTTCTTTAGAGCCGCTAAAGTTTTTGCTTTAATTGAAACTCCCGTATATGGGTAGTGAGATTTGTCCCTAAGATTAATCGAAATGCACATAAGCGCGTTTAGATACCTGAATTATAATTTCTAAAAAAAAATCGTTGAAAAATTATTCAAGACCTTTTGGATGTAAAAACGTTATTACCGTTTAGGTAACCATCTGTACAAATCTATATGCAAACAATGTTGAAACAATGTTCGAGAAAACCCCCAGAAGTTCCCAGATAATTGTCGCATTTTTGGCTTGTAGCTGCCTCCAGTGGTCAACTGGCTGACTACCCAAGTTGATCTGATACCCGTTGAGGTTAATTTATTTAAATCGATTCATACGAGACTAAAAATTAAACATCGAACAGATCCGATGATGATGCCAAGCAGCTCCCTGTCGAACGGGTGCATAGCGGTTGATCCAGCTATTCATTTCGACACGATTGGTTTAGATCGAATCTGAGTGCATACAAATCTAAATTGTCCATTACTTGTTTAGAATTCAAACTGTCGATTGCTGAAATGAGCGGCTAATACTTGCACCGCTCTACTGGGAGATGCTGCCATTCAAAAACATCACACAATTTCTTCTTTCCGTCGTCCTGCTATTAGCGTTATTGGCATTGTCCATGGCTACTCAACCACCAACATCATTAATTACTTCATTTTGCTTCATCGCATAGTCATCCAACCACTCTATTACCACCATCACCATCATTTTCCCCTGCCACCGTATCACCACCACCACTCGTATTTATATTGACACCATTTGGCCGCCCATAGTCATCATCACTTTACTATCTCCCTCGACATTAATATCACTTACTCTATAACTTGAGAGGATCCTCCACCAGTTTCGTTAGTGTTACGGTGTTACCTCATAATTATCATCACCAAATTGCCTAGTCAGCATCACTGTTTTGTTCATCTAAAATTCTAATGCATAGTATCGTGTCATACTAAGTAAATACTAGCATTTTGTTTTTGTTACTCAGCTATTACCTTTATTTGAGTTCTAATTTAATTAGACCATTTGTAAAAGATAATTTTATTCTCAAAAAAATCCATCTAGCATGATGCAGACATGTCATTTTTTAAATCATCGTTTTTTGTTTGAAAAACATAAAATTAAAGTATTGGTATATACTAGCAAAATTTGGATTGAATCACAATTAATAGAGAGAGAAACCAAAGTTCCTTTTGGACATGGGCGAGCAGAGAATGGAAGACGCAGCAAATGGGGTCAAGTGACCGCACTGAAGTTTTCAAAATTCCTATTACACTACCACATTTGATGGATATTTTACAAATTTGCCCCATAAAAATTGCAGTATTGCCCCAATCTTCTATTGAAATACATAAAATTGCCCCAAGTATTTATCGAATTATGAAGAAAATTAAATTATTCTGGCCGTGGAAGTTTTGTAGAATTGGTTTGTAATCCAACAAATAATCGACGAATGAATGACAGATTATACACGCATAGTCAAAAAGATATGTTTGGGACTATTCCCAATAAGGCCAACCTTCCAATAAACAAATTCATATATTATCAATGAATATTTGAAATGTTAGATACTACGTTTTAACAATTATTTCCATAATTTTTAAAAAAAAACTATTTTTGACCCCACTCATCGGTATTTTCTGACTCCGCCCTGCTTTTGGGGCAAACATGTGTTATGCGATGTGAAAGAATGCTTGGTATTTTACTTGCCCAAGGAAACTGATACATTGAGAAAAATCAGTTTTGATTCAGTATCGCAATATTTTTTTATCAACATAATTACGTTCCAAACTCCCTTAATAAGGAAAATATCTCGTAAACGTACCATTGAATTTTATTTTATTCAACCAAAGTAAAGTAAAATTACCTTTCAGGACAATCCACTTCCATGAATTGAGTGGGTTAGTCTAGTCGCTTTTGTAATTAGAGAAGACAAAGCAAACGTAACGAAACCAAAGAGTAGTGATTTAAAAAGACATCGTGCCTTGTATTGATAGGTTCCTACCATAATTTGTAAGGGACCTTGTCCTAAAATAGTAGAAAAGTAATATTCCTACGGACACAACCTCCAAATAGAAAATAATAAATGTGGATTCGACATGCATTGGACAATTTCAAAATGTGGACTAGCGCTATGTTCGGCATGTACCTATAGCACTTCTTTATGGTAGTAGGGAAAACTTGCAAGAATTCTAAAGGGTTTGATCAAGTAGGCATGTGAAAACTAATAAGTGTGTATTTTCCATAACGTCGCACGTTCGATTCCATGCACGGAGACCAAGCATTCCAAACTTTGAGGCCATCGAAGGGTTCAAGCAAGCTGACCTGCCATCCACGTATTTAAAAAACATACAGAAAACTTGCAAATGGGTCGATGGTTTCAAATTTAATAACCTCAAGGATTGGGACGCAATGCCATTTGGGTGAGGTGTTGGCTCCCAGTTTCGTATTTTAGTGTATCACAGCCTAATAGAATACTACTGCACTTTTATATTTGCTAGGCAAAAAAGAATTTATTAATCTTTAAAGAAAATAAAGATTAAACGAATTTTGTCCGCACCAGTAAAAACATCCCCAAAAACGAAAAAAAAAGAAAGAAAAAAAAGGCAAGAAGCCAAAAACGAAAACAGAAAAAAAAAGGTAAGAAGCCAACTGCACACCCTGAACAATCCTGAAACCTAGAACCAAAAACCAAACCACCTAATAGAATACTTTAGTCATGAAAACTACTATAATCCGCCGACTGTATGTTAATTTCATGTGCTTCCAACTCAATAATCATATATAATAATGTCTAATACATATTTCTTTCTATTTGGCTACAAGGATGGACATCAAGACTTTTTTCTATAACTCTGGAGTTCATGACAGTTTACGCGAATCTCGACTAATTTTTAGAGACCAATTTCACCGCTCGCTCGCGAGAGTCCCAATTAAAGATAGAGCAAAGCTTTGTATGGGCTGACCTCATTGGAGTTGAAAACAGTTGAGATTTTAGTTGAGATTTTAGGAGGAAATAAACCCCTAAGTCACAGACCTTACTCATTAGATATCTTTAAAATTTTGAATTAACTTATTGGGACAATTAATTAAACAGTAAGTCTACACAGATTTTGGACACACAAATCTTGCACATATTATGATCTAGGGCCCATTTACAGGTCTTATGATCTGGGGCCCATTTATAGGTCTTATACAAACAATCCAAGCCGTTCATTAAATATAAAACATTTTTTCAAGGATTGCCTCAAAAAAACCAGCTCAATTCGATACATATAAGTGTTCGATCCAATCATCTAACTTTTCATTATCAGGGAAAATCTTAATTGAAAGTTAGATGATTGGATTGAATATCTATAAGTATCGAATTGAGCTGATTTTTTGTGGGAGTCTTTGAAAATATATGTCACATTTAATGAACGGTTTGGATCTATTGTGTGGGCTCCACACCGTGATTTATACACAATTTGTGTGCAAAAATCTGTGTGCAGCAGTGTTGTTAATTAAAGGAGCTAAAGGCTTCAAACTCGGACCATATGTGATGAAAAGGTATGCAACCACCTTTTCGGTTATTTGTCTATTCAAAATATTTTTTTTAATAGGAGTGTATTATTAGTAGGTTGTTTATTGTTAACATTTTTAGATTTAACTGTACGCTTCGTTTTTTTTCCATATAATAATATACACCTTGATTGCTGTGCTCCTTATGAATAATAAAAGTAGAGTGAAGAACGGATGATCCTTTTAAACAAAAAAGAGTGATTGAGTCCGACTCAAATCAATGCGTAAAAGGTGTGGCAAGAGAACGCCAACCCAAGTTGTAGCTCCAGAGAGTTGGATTAGCTGCCGCTAGGCCTAGTCACCACAGCCAATGATCCTCATCCCTGACCATGATTACCTGTGGGATCGCTATCATTTCCTTTCGTCCTTGACTTAATGCGGCAAGTCCTTCATTCACTTTCAGCATCATGAAAAAATGACTTCCTCGTGACTGGGGAAAAACTTAATTAAAACCCAATTATAACGCCAAATAGCCTGCAAGCTTGTCCTGGCAGCACAAGGGTTCTACCAAAATCTCAGCTGTATTTTACTAGTCAAAATAAGTACGTATTTTTTAAATTAAGGGTGATATATTCCTATATTATAAGAGAAAGATCTGTTTCGTAAAACGAAAAATAATTACTTAAAAAATAAAAATCTTAACAAAACGGGACCACTATATAATTTTTATTACCTTATCTACAGCAAAGGAAACATGTACCAGTTTTTGTGCCTTGTGAGACCCTCTCCCGCACGTGCGGCTCCTGACTCGCACGTGGAGAGGTAAACAAAGGATCTGGAACACACAGATCACAATGAAATAAAGTGCAACTATGGCACAAACAAATGGAAAAAGTCTCCGAATGCCTAGCTCTGATACCATGTTAAAGCATCTAACTCCAAACCAATTGGCAAAGAGTGGAGAGGCTGCCTAGGCTCATATATTAATTTTGGAGGAGATAATTAATCAATGTGGGACAAATTCCAACAGCCCAGTGACATCATGTACTAACAAAAGACAGTAGTAATAATAAACGCATTGACATTAGCCGCTAATCACGGCCCACGGGTATAACCTCGTTGGCATGGCAATGGCCCATGCTTTAGTGTGGGGTACCATAGATCTTCGTGGGACAAGGTGAGCAATTTGTAGACTTCTCTTCCACACAACAACTACTACTAAAAAAAGCAGTAAAAGATTGAATTAAGTTACTTACACATATCGAATTGAGTTTATTTTTTATAGTCCCACTCGTTTTTTTTTTTAAAAATAATGGAACTGCTCGGATCATCATTCGTGCAAGATCCGTAGTTGGCCCCACAAGACCGTCGGTACCCCATCGGTATAAAAAATGGTCAATGCTCTTATCATTTCACGGGACCGTCGGTACCCTATTGGTATAAAATTAAATGGTAGGAGGTTAGGAGTTCAAGTCTCTCCACCTGCGTATGGGTGTTCTTCTCTTGTAGAGATTTTTCTTTATTTATTTGTTTATACCCTATGACATGCTTATTTTTTGTATTAGTTGAGTTGTTGGGCTTGGTTACCTCGTAAACTCTCATAATTGATTTAGTGTCCCGAATTTATACGATATACTTCATATCTGATGTAAAATGATCTCTTCTATCGATTAAAAACAAAACAACAAAAAACAAAGAATCACGAATGAATGAATGATAGATTATCTACGGGAAAATTTCAAAAAAGCCCCTGAACTTTCTGACAATTTGCAAAAAAGCACCTGGACTTTCACTATTAACAAAAAAACACCTGAACTTTTCTGACAACTTGCAAAAAAACACCTGGACTTTCACTATTAACAAAAAAACACCTAAACTTAGCATTCCGTTAACAATTAGACCCCTGCAGTCCAATTTTGTCAATTTGTAATGGATGGAGCGGAAGGCGTTAACTTTTTATTTTTTTTAATTTTTGCTCTTTCTTTTTTTATTGTTAAATATATATATGCAATAAAGTTCTTTTTTTTCTTATTATTTATCGAAAATTACTTTACCCCCCCCCCCCCCCCCGCACCCCCTTTTTTTTTCTTATTAGAAACCCAAAATTCCTCTATCAGTTGGTTGTGGGGTTAAATTTGACCAATTTGGAGAAACCCAAAATTCCTCTATTAGTTGGTTGTGGGGTTAAATTTGAAAGTAACAAAAAAAAAAAAAAAAAACGGGGCGGGGTGCGGGGAAGCAGGGGGGTGTTAAAATAATTTTCCTAAATAGTTAAAAAATGGGGGTGAATAATTTTTGGAAAAGAGTAAGGAAAAAAGAACTTTATTGCATATTTATTTATGACTAAAAAAAGAATGAGTTAAAAGTAATTTTTGGAAGTAAAAATAGTAAAAAAAAAAGAGAAAATGTTACAAAGAGGAGGTTAAAAGAACTTTTGCATTTTTGAAATTGTGGCTAAGGCTTTGGCGGTTGGTTGTGGGGTTAA
>BPLS01018673.1:0-50094 GCA_019656275.1 Rhododendron kiyosumense
CCACAAGGGATAGAAGCAAGGTCGGAGCCAGAAATTTGGGATAAAAACTCGTGACCAAAACATAGTTTCTCTTTTCGAATCAATAATGAGAAAATGTTAAATTAAAATGGCAATAAGAGAAATGGAAATCATCTTCTAAATTAGATCTTTTCCGAAAGAAACATATTTTTGAGAGTTCATCAGTACGCTAGTTTGGTCTTTGTCAATTGACCCCATTTGTATTAACATACCTCCGTCTATGGATATAAGACTATAAGAGACCAGGCTCCAAACTGTTAAGTGGTTGGTCGAAGTTCGTAAATTTGGATTAAGGTCAATTAGGCATGGCGAGCACGAGCACAATTGTTTCAAAGGTCGACACAAAACGGCACTACATGATACGAGCCGGTACGGTACGACACTTGTGTGTTAAGTTTGGATTCAGAGGAGGGGAAGTGAAGGAAAGTATTGAATTAGAGAGGGGATATCCGAAAAGATAAGGTCATGGAGGAATCTTTTCACTTGTTTGGTTCATCAAGAGAAAAGGAATGGTCGTGTACCCTTTTAACTGTTTGATAATTACTAGTAGTACCAATGAAACAATAAAGCTATTGCTACCGACAGGTTCCATATCGAAAATGGATCGACGGCCGTGCCAGGTCAACTTTGGCCACTGGACGGTTAATTCAAACCATCCAAAAATTCTATAAAAAAAACGAGGGGGCTCATGCGAGAATTAACGGCATCCAATATGAGTAGATGCTCGATTCAAACACCCTATTTTTTTGTATAGCCATCGGTCTATTTTCGGTATGGTACCCGTTGGTACCAATAGCACTACTCCTAATGAAAGGGGGGGTGTAATATGAATTAACAATTTCAGGAACTTGGTGGCAGGAACTATTTTTTGCAGAGGCAGAATTGGTATTAAAAGATAATTGATTTTCGCACTCATCTTTTTACCATATACACTCTTTTTTTGTCTTTATTCATGTGAAATTACTTTTTTATCTTTTCGTAAATTCACTTTTTTCACACATTAAGGGACAATAGAATAAATTCACACCAAATAAAGACAAAAAAGGGAGTGTACATGGTAAAACATGGTAAAAAAGGGGTGTGTAGAATCAATTTCCTATTAAAAATGCTAAACTACGTAACATTGATACAGACACTGACACGAATACAAATACGAACACCGATATAAAGTACGAGGTTTTTAAAAAAATAGAGATACAAAAATGGCGAGAGACATGGAAAATAGATAAATAACCTTAATACTCCCTCCGTTGCTCCGTACGTGATCCTTGAAAAGAACAGTCAAATTTTATGGACACGCCATTCGGCGTATCCTTTACGTTTTCTACAGTGTCCCTGGGATGTTCTGAGCGTACATTCTGTGTCGTTCATGGATACGACAACCTCTAGGACTAGGAGTGTTGCTGCTTCACAAATTACTAACAATATAAATCACTCCACTGCCCCTCCACTGCTCTCACTTTTGGAGGTAAAGTCGTGCCAAAAATGATTGTATTCCTCCTTCCTAATATGTAATTTAAACAGCAATTTCGCTTCCAATTTACTTTAATTATACACCCACCATTCAAATATCATCATGAAAATTCATCTCATACTTCAATTTGATCCCAATGCATGCTTTGTCTTTCTAAAGAATTTATATGCTAACTAATATAATTACATGAAGAATGTGCAACCACCACTGCCAATTCATCGCTTTCATGAAAAGCTATTGGAACAAAATAAAACACAAGATGGTTCGTTAATAAACTTTGGAATCGGCTTTTTATGATCTTTCTTTGGAATTTTCAAGAGAGAGAGAGAGAGGGGGGGAGAGATGTGGACAAAAGTACATAAAGCTATGGGACCATATCCGATTTTTGTGTGAATTCTAAGGATTGGTCCCAAAACTGGGCTTTTGGGAAAAAAAAAAAAAGCCGGACGCAATCCTACATTGATCAGCCAATCTTAGTCTACCGACGATAACTTAGCACTTGACCACTCCTAGCCATTGCATCCCAACACTTGAATCTCATTTAACACTCTTTCAGCACATAACATATTTCCACCATTTCTAGCCAATAAAATTGTTGTACTGATTTATAAATCTCAGTTTCTCAACCTATAAGTTTTAGCTTTATCCCCAAATCTAATTCTGCAGTAAGACAAACTTAAGCAAGCTAATTAGTTGCTAAAAACCAGCACAAATACTTAGCAGCAGTAGGACCAAACAGTGTTCCAAGGGTTAAGCAATGTGAGCACAGGGCCAAATATAAGTGACGAGTAAACTACTTGAGCATAAGTACATGATACCTTAAGCTTAATTACTTTAGCCTTAGTTTGAGTTAGTTTGGGAAAGCTCCTGTAAAGGCTAAACTACAATTTTTTATTTTTTTATTTTGGGAAGGCATTAAACATTATTCTTTTTTAATCAAAAACTTACATGGTTCAAAAACGTTCAGATCTAGAAACCCTTCTACTGGTACCGATGAGAATGCACCGACCATGTACATATCGATGTACGGGGTCCACTTACAGGTCTCACGCAAATAATTCAAGCTGTTCATTAATTTTGAAATATTTCTCGAGTGATAGCTGCAAGTGTTTGATCTAATATACCAATTTTTCATTCTAATGGAATACCAATTTTTGCATATTTTCCAGAGATCACTTGAAAAAATATTTCAAAATTAATGAACAGAGCTAATTATTTGTATGGTATACGTAAGTGGATCTCGTGCGCCAATATTTACATGGTCGGTACATTCTCATCGGTACCTTTCGGACTTGCGAGAGCATAATAAAGCGTTCAGCAGCTTCAGCTTGTCACCACCTCCATCCAACCTTTAGGCTCGAAAGGTTTAGATAGTTTAAGATAGTCAAGTGTCGGTTTTTATTAATTCAGGGGCTAATTTGAAAAACCATAGTAGTTCAAGGGGTAAGACTTAATTAAGCTCTGGAGATTGGGATGCTCAGATCTATGGTGAGAGAGAGAGAAAGAAGAGAGAGAGAGAGCGCACAAACTCACTGAAGGTTCTGAAGGTTTTGCGCGAGAGAGATCCAGAGAGAAGATCGACGTTTGTTTTCCGTTCAATTTCCTTTCCGGCACTGATTTCGAACGCAGTGTCAGTGCATAGCTCGAACCAGTATTGACCACAGCATTCAAAACGGCGATGACGGAGTCCGAATCTCCACCGGATGGGAACGGCGCCGTTTCGGGCCTCCTCCCCCTCGCCTCCGTCTCTCAACAACCATACGTCTCTGAACTCCTCTCCTTCACCCTCGATCGCCTCCACAAGGTCCCTCTCTCTCTCTCTCTCTACGTTTCATATTTATGCACTTCACTGCATGTGCTTGTTTTCGTAATTTATGATTGAATTATGTAGGAGCCAGAGCTTCTACGGGTGGACGGAGAGAGAATCCAGCGGCAGATGCAAGAGGTGGCGGTCGCAAACTACCGTGCCTTCATCTCTGCCGCGGATGCATTGGTTGCTATTAGAGAGGAGGTTTCCTCCATCGACAAACACCTCGAATCAATGGTAATTTCACGCCTTTATTTGGTAAAATTGGGCAATTTTTCCCCCCTTTGTTCTTTCGAATTGCGATATATTATTGGACTACAGGCTAATGGCATTAGTCAAAGTTGTTTCCACTAAATAGTGTTTAGTTGATGTATGTGAGGAGTATGACTTGCCTGGAAATCTGTGAAAACATGAGCTTTTTAGTCCATTTAGTTTAGCGGAAATGCCCCTGTAATCGATTCAAGAACTTAACGGGTGGTTTGTCATCATTACGGGCTGTTTGTCGTCATAAAGGGGATATGACAGAGTCGATAGGGTAGAAGGGGACGGGGGATAGATGGTTTGTTTAGAGGGATATGATAGAGGGGGGATGTAGTAATATGCCTTCTTTGGTAAAATTGGGCAATTTCTATTTTTTTTTTTTTTTTTATCTTTTGAATTGCAATGCATTGTCTTTGTTTTCCGTAGTCAAGTTAAAGACCTTACCGGGCTGTTTGTCAGCATAAGGGGATATGATAGAGGGGTAGATAGTGTAGAAGGGGACGAGCGATAGATGGTTTGTATAGGGTATTATATTGTAGGAGGATGAGTATATGGTTGGTTTGTTTTGTATCGGTATGGTTGGACAAGTGTGGGTGGGAAATGAATAAGTGTCTCAATTTCCTATTCTGCCTTTCTGATTAATGCCAAATTCAGCTTTGTATTTGCTTCCAATACCAGTTTTCTGTCGCTTATTCTCGTTATCCTCTTTGTTATACATTATTTAAGTAAAATGAGTATACCTTTATTTGTTGATCTCAGTTTAACAATGCAATTGCTTGGCTTCCCATCTTCATGCTTCTGAATTGTCAACTTTTTGCATAACAATCTTGAGCCCATATCTCAAAACAATTTGAGCCTCAGCTCGATGCGATTGACCTGATTATTGATAATGCCTTGGGTTGTTTGCTTATGCATCTTAGATTCATCATAGAAAATAGACTAATAGAGAACTATTGGTTCTATTGCCCTCTAGACAATCTATGAACATTATGGATTTGATTAACAACCTGTGCTAGATTTTCTTTACTAGTACTGAATTATGTGCGCAAATACTTACCTTTCTCGCTGTTGCAGATAGCTGAAATCCCAAAGCTAACGTCTGGTTGCAATGAGTTCCTTGACTCTGCAGAACATATTTTGGAGAAGAGAAAGTTGAACCAGACATTACTAGCCAATCATAGTACTTTGCTTGACTTGCTTGAAATTCCTCAGCTTATGGACACGTAAGTGGTTGACACAACGCATGTTTTTTCTCTTCAGTAACATTGTGAAAAAAAAGGAACATTTTGTAGCCTTGTTCTAAAATGGTAAGTCAGTTGATAGGAAGATCGGATTTCGTGATAATTCTTCTGCATTTAACCAGATCAATTTCTTGTTGTTAGAGGGATAATCTCTGAAAGTAGATGCTACCATTGCAATCGGAATGTCTCAAAACCTTAGGTTGAACCCTGAACAGATGTCTATTACCTTAGCCCAAACACAATATCGGTGAACACAACATGGATCAGTTGGAAGCTGCCGCCCTTGGTGAATAGCATTGATAACTTGTCCTAAACCCCTGGAACTGCTTCACAAATCATTGCTTCTTATTTCTAGTGCAGTAACATCATAAACAGAACCTAAAGTGACTTCCACGCATGCACCACCAGGTGGCGCAGGGATGCTCGTATGGCAAGCTGCCACACCTGGGTTTAGGCAGGCCTTAATGTCAAAGTAGGTATCACACGGTTTTAGGTTGTTTTTTTTCTTTTTGCTTTCTTGCTTAGTAAATGTTTTGGGGTTTACCTAATTTTATACTATAAATCAATTCTATTATGAGGAAGATGAAACTTGAACAAATGTTTTGTGGATGATGGTAATATACATGCCACTAGTGCTGTTGCTTCTTGCTGCGACCACTGATTTCTTCTTTTCCATTTGTAAAAATATTTTGAAACCATTTTTTCCCTTTTGAAAATGCTGTTTGGATTATCTTTGGTTTGCCATGGAGAGGCTTCGGCCCTGGTCTTGCATGAATCCAGAGTTGTTGAACAAGCCTTGTAAGTTTGTGACCGACAGAGCGTCCAACATGGATGCTGCTCTTCTTAGTGAGGCTCGCAATGTGGTTTTGATGGGATTTTTCATTCTCTATTCTGTAAGAAAGTTAGAACTTTTTATTGAAGTTGATTCTTGGGAGAGCTAGGGATGGTAGTTGGAGGATTAACGTTTTTATTGGAAAATAAAGAGGAAACTTTAAAGTTTGGTCAATGTTCTAAAAATCGCTAGGCGCTAGTTGGGCGGAAATGGGGCGCCTAGCACCTAGGCGCTAACTAGTCGGCCACCTAGCGCCAAGGCGGGGACTAGGCGCCCGACTAGTCGGCTGTCTAATCTAGGCGTCGGACCACCGCCTAGCGCCTAGGCGGGGACTCATCTGCCTAGGTGGCCACCTTTTAGAACACTGAGTTTGGTACACCAATGAGGCGCAATGAGAAAGACATGTGATACATCTTAAATATACAACAAATAGAAACAGAAAATATCGAATTTGCAAGGTTTTATTCTCTCATAATGCCACAGTTTAAAGGAAATTGCATGCAATAGTGGATGCTGTCTTACTATGCTGGAACGATTAACTATCATCTCTCCTGCAGATGTGTGAGGAATGGAAATTTCGATGAAGCTCTGGACTTAGAAGCCTTTGTTTGCAAACTGTCCGCAATGCACCCTAAGTGAGTCTTCCGTGTCTTATTTCTGCTGTTGGCCTTGTAAAGGATGCCTACTGAGCTTTTTGTTTTTACCCCCCTTCCTCTGTCTGTTCCCTTCAAAGGTTACCTGTTATTCAGGCCCTCGCTGCAGAGGTCAAGCAGACCACTCAATCTCTTCTTTCTCAGCTTCTCCAAAAACTCAGATCAAACATCCAGGTACACTTGATACTGGGCTTAACAAAGAATATGTTTACGATGTGGATCTGGTTCAGCATGATTCATCTATACGTATAATTTTTGAAGTTGCTGACCCTTTTAATTAACCCTTGTGTATTGCAGTTGCCAGAATGTCTCCGCATCATTGGATATTTACGTCGCATAGGAGTTTTTAATGAATATGAAATGCGCCTACAGGTGGGTCTGCCAAAGCTTAATGTCTACAGCAAAATTTTTTGAATGTGCATTTTAGTCTGCCGTGTGTTTTTGTCTATTGTCATATGTTTGTCTGTTTCTTCTTGTTCTTCTTTTGAAATCAGACAAGTCATGTTTATCTGCTTCTAAGGTACCGTTTTCTGACCTGGATTAGCTGTCTTACAGTTCTTAAGATGCCGAGAAGCATGGCTTACTGCAATTCTTGATGACTTAGACCAGAGAAATGCTTATGAATACTTAAAAGGGATGGTAAACTGTCAAAGGATGCATCTTTTTGATGTTGTTAACCAATACCGAGCTATATTTGCGGATGATACATCGGGAAGTGAAGAAAACTATGAAGGGGGCCTTTTGTTTAGCTGGGCTATGCATCAAATTACCACTCACCTTAAAACACTCAAGGTCATGCTCCCAAGAATAACTGAAGGCGGGTCTTTGTCAAACATCCTGGACCAATGCATGGTAAGGACTAGTTTTGTTTGGTATTATTGCATATCATTATCAACTTGATTTCTTTTTCATGGAAGACTGCTGGGTTGCCAGTGATGAGAAATTTCGACATTATTGGCTTGGTTTTCCTCAGTTTCATATCTAGAAATTCATTGGTGAATTCACTTTACATAGCTTCATGCTGTTATGTTATCACTTTTCATGGTTGCAATTCCTGACTGCACCTGTTTAAGAAAATGAGGAGCAATAAACAAGTAGACAAAGTACTATTGGTGATTTACTGGATTTGTTTTTTGTGGTACATGGGATTATTGGAATGTATGCAATTCAGAATACATGTTTTGGTAGCAATGTCGCTATCAAACAATAGATATGCTTCACATGGGTGTTCGGTGATAAGGTGGGCCATAAAAACCAATTGTTATAATGGTAGGTGATGTACATAGAATTCGTTGCTGCTTAACCGTAGTGATACTCATATTAAGAAGTAGCCGCCCACAACAAACATACGATTCCTCATAAAAGTAATTTGGAACACATGTTCTAGGAACTTGCTATTGTAGTAATGCAACAAAGAAGAGTTATTCACAATGTTTAGACATAGGGTAGGTTTGTTTTCAATGAACCCATTTATAATAGAATATAGGGTACACAATGTTGCATGTTGATCACGTATATACTATATTGGTGTCCTAGGTATGTGTTGGACAGTTGTCAGGCCCAACTAAGGCAACCAAAAATATAGTATCCATTCTTCATGCGTCACGACTATCCTACTCAAATGTTGGACCTATTTTGGCTGTAGTCTTTTATTTTACTTCTTTTTCTTGCAGTTGACTATGCATCCTGATTCTAATTTAAACCTTCTGATTTGTTACTTGACAGTATTGTGCCATGGGGCTTGGTTGGGTCGGATTGGATTTCCGAGGCTTGCTTCCCTCACTTTTTGAAGAGTAATGCATTTGATTCTTTGGTGCTGTGTTTGATCTTTTGTTGAAGTCTCTATCTTGATTTTGTTAATCATACAGGGCTGTTCTTAACTTGTTCTCAAGAAATATGAATACAGCTGTTCAAAATTTTCAGGTATGATGTCAAGTGGCTAAAATCACAATATAAGTTTCACAAATGTTCTGTTCTTGTCTTCTTCGGAATCGAGCAAAATATATATTGGCGATTTTATGAAGTCTAATTTCAATTGGCATTTAGATTAGCTTCTTAGGTTAGAATTTTTTCCTGAGCAAGCAACCTATCGGTGGTGCTTGGCAATTAATGTCTTGTTTCATTCCAGCTAGTCTTGGATTCACATCGCTGGGTCCCCTTACCAGCAATTGGCTTTCCAGCGAATAGCTTAGGTGAAGATAGCTTGGAAGATGTGACTCCTCCTTCAAGTCTGATGGAACATCCACCTCTTGCTGTGTTTGTAAATGGTAAGTTGTACGGATATTGGAACTATATTTATTAGGCCTGAGATCTCTCCCTCTCGCAAATAATTTCTATGTGCTGTTCTTGATACTCAATGGACTCGGCGGTTTTGAGTAACGCCTTGGACTGTTTGTCATAATTTTTAGATATCTTAAATGAAACCCTGACTAAGTTTTTATAGTTATTAATAAAGCCTTGTCAAGGATACGGAGACCATTCCTGGTGGTTCAAAATTGGGCCTGTTTGATAAAACTGAAACTGAATGCCGAAAAATTAAGTACTGAAAGCTGAATTTTTAAGTTGAAAAGCTGTTTGGTAAACAGATTAAGTACTGAATTAAAATAATGATAAATTAATTTTAGTTCCGAGTCTCTCTTAATTTACCATTATTATTGTACTTATAATATAATAATGGTGGAATGGTGACATTGTGGTGGTGACGGTGGCGACGGTGTGGTAGTGGTGGTGGCAGTGTGGTAATGGTGGTGGTGGTGATGGAGTGATAGGGGAGTGGTGGTGGTGGTGTAGCGGTGGAGGAGTGATGGTGGTGGTGGTGTGGTGGTAGTGGTGATGGTGGTGAAGTGCTGGTGGTGGTGGTAGTGGTGATGGTGGCGAAGTGGTGGTGGTGGTGGTGTGAGTGGTTGTGGTGACGGTATGGTGATTAAATGTAAGTACACAAGAATTCAGCCAGAATTAAGTAGCTCAAAACTACTAATTTTTTTTTCAACTTTTTAGCCTACATTTTAAGTAGCACTTAATTTGTTGTTAAGCAATGTAAAATATCGTTATCAAACCTACTGAATCACTTGTTACTTAAGTGATTCAGTTTTAAGTGCTGAATTTTGGTTATCAAACAAGTTAGGCTTGTATCCTAACACTAATATCTATTTAGTGGAATATGGTATACCAGGCATGCTGGTTTTCATAGTTGCTAACTTTTAAGTTTTATCATTGTTTTTTGGCAGTTCTAGTCATATAGTTGAACTAGATTTTCGCAAATCTTACTGCCAATGCTAATAATTTGGCATCGTTTCTCTGTGTAATGCTTACAGGTGTGTCTGCGGCAATGAACGAATTGCGTCCCTGTGCCCCAATAAGCTTGAAGCATATGCTTTCTCAAGAATTAGCCAAGGGGTTGCAATCTGTTTCTGATTCTTTACTGCGGTACAATACAACTAGGATGCTCAGGGAGAATGAATCCATACTTTTCCTTTCCCTTTGCCGAGCATTCATTGAGGTAATGCTCTACCTCCATTTTGATTGGTGGATTTCACGAGGGATTTGAAGTTGAACATTGGAAAATTGTATGAAGGTTCACGATTGGAGGGAGAAAATTTCCCAAGTGGAGGGTCCAATACAAACAGTAATTCGTACTAGGCAAATATGTGGTCATTGTTGCCTAGAGGCAACCCAAGAAAAGGGGGTTTGGATGGGGTGTATTGATTTCTAAAATCAAAACTAGTAATTGAAATACTAATGAGAGATTAAGGTAGGACAGAACATAAATATAAAGTACTGAAAGTAAAGGAGTCAAGGAGAGAGAGAGACAGAGTGTAAGCAGAGATTTATAGTGGTTCGGCCGAGCCTACACCCACTGCCTTGAGTTTAAAAGTTGTCACTATCAGATGATCGGTGTCAGGGCACCAATCAAACCCTTGCACATCACTAGCTTTTCTGAGGAGCCAGCTGAACAGCTAGAGTTTTCTTGAACAAACTCTACGAAGCAGTTCACAGTAGGACTGGAACAATACATAGTTTTGGAGCAGAAGCCCTATTCAGGAGTTCTCAGAGGATGTGCAAATTCTCTATACAATAAAAACTAATATGGAGTTTCAGACAATTCTCTAAAAAGATTGGATTTGGACAATTAAACCCTCTGAGTTCTTTCAACGGAATATTATGGATAATGATTCAAGGAGTATGAAGAAGAAGATGAATACTCAACGGAGTATTCTCTTCGCTGCAAATTCTCTATTGCGCTTCTTCAGATGATGGCCTGTATATGCACAGATGAGAACATTGAGAAGATGAACATTGAACAAAATCTTCGGATGAATCAAGAATGACGGATGAATATCCCTTGCAACAACTTTAAATGATGAATTAAATTCAGTTATATACGTCGAATCAACCTGTGACACCCTTCAGGGACCAGTCGATCAGTGGCAAATAGCCAGTCGACCGCTGGTCTTAATCGAAAAGCCACAAAGTGCTGCACTGCAAAGTTAATCCAAAACAACGTGGATGTGTATCTAACACATACACATTTCAACAACATATAGAGGGATTAAGAGTCTTATACAAAATCAATTTTTGTGTCAAATATGAAATCATCAAAAATCAAAATACTTAATATTTCTAACAGTCACTTTAGGCAATCTCAAATCCCTTTGTGAAACCTAGACCTGAGATATAAAATAGAATGATGAGTTCTACTTTTTGGGCAACTGATGCTAAATCTCGTTGCAAATCAATGAATCCAAATGGTTCCTTGTGCTGATTTTTATTGGTAAAATCTCATTATCAGTCAAGTTTACATCTGTGGATCCTTCTCAGGTCGCTTATCCACATTGTGCTACATGCTTTGGTCGCTGTTACCCTGGCGGAGCTGCTCTTATTTCAGATGCCAAGAATTTATTTGATGGGATTGGGCGCCTATTGGCAGCAAAGGCTCTACCGAAGCCAATCCAGAATGAGGAGAGAAAAAGTATATCTGAAAATGGCAGTCCAAATGTGGTGGAAAATGGAGTTATGCCTAATGCTGAACAGACTGCGGGGAGTTCCAACGTGGATGATAAGGAAGAAAACATCACTCTCCAAACTGAGGAAAAGCCTGCTAATGCATGAAGTGTGCTTTTAGAAGCCCATGTTATTGTTTTGGAAAGTCGTTAGTTCTGTCCTTGTCATTGAACTCAAGGGTTGCCTGATGGTTAGAGGCTTCACGTTATGCTCATCTGGCAGGGTTTGAACCTCAGCTGCGTATCCTACTTGTACTCGAAAAAAGTTCGTTGTTCTAAAATTCCTCTTCATCAGATATTTGAAAGTAGGGAAGCCCGCTTCGACTCACCAAGAGAAGGTAAATACTGTTGGTGTATCTTTTCTTCTGAAGCGAGAAATTTAAGGACCTGTTGATTTTCTAGATGGGATGAAAAAGCAGTGTTTCCGAGTCCTTTAGGTTCTTTTGGTGGCTATTGTGGGGCACACAAATTTTTCATTGACGTGACAATTGGAGTGTAATTGTACACATAAGTAGAGAAATCCAACAATATGTCACTGCAAAATTGTTTTAATACACAGAAATTTGTTTATAATAACATTACAAGCCAATAATAATAGGAGAATGTTTCTGGGTTTTGTCTATGGTTGGGTAATATGGTATTTTTTGTTACGCTTCAGGTATTTTCGCTTATGCTACTTGTACTTTTAACTGTTACTCACTCACACTCTCTCGACTATTATCTCACACATTCACTGAACTCACCACTAAAGTGAGATTGTTACTATTAGCGTTAGAATAGACGGCAAAATGTCTAAATGCATGTGGGCGATAATTTCTTGCTATACACACACACGGGGCGGTTCTGCGGACAATCAATTAAACACCAAAAAAAACATCCCAAACCTCAATCTCATAGTTTCTGATCAAATTTTTATGATTTGAACAGTTCAATGTGTTAGACGCAACGATGTTTCTTAAGGCCTCCTCGCACTACTCACAAATTGGTTCACCGAAAATGCGCACAATTAGCTATTTAGATTGAGGAGATCTCCATTTGTAGTTGCTCCATGATCTAGGTTGAAATGTTTGGTAGATATGCAAGACGCATTCTGTGGTCCAAGTGCTCGAGGCTGGGCGTCTATATGTTCTCTCCCTAGTCCCTACATCCGTATTCCCAGTGTAGTATTCTACCTGCCACTCCTACATGGTAGAACTAGCTGGAACCCCGGCTTCCTTCGCTGTTTCTGCCTGGGGTCCAAGGGGAGGTGTGGCTGCGTGTGAACTGTGGCTACACTCACTTGGAAAGCAACTGCCTGGGGTCCTAGGGGAGGTGTGGCTGCGTGTGAACTGTGGCTACACTCACTTGGAAAGCAACGTAACTCAGGGACTCACTCACCACTCTCTTTCCGAAGTACCCTCGTCTTTAAATTTGGGCCATCTATAGGGGACTAAACCATCATCCTTGAAAAAGGGTATGTCCAACATCAAAATTGAGCCTGAATCAATGACAGCAGTGAATCTGATAAACGAAGGAGCCCCTCTAGATCACCCGAACAGAATCACCGCGGAGGATGCTAAAATGCTGTTAAATCGCACCAGTTCTAAGCTCGGGCATACTTACCCACAAGCTAATCAGACTACAAACAAGAGGAAGATTTGACTGTTACGGCTCGTGTACTCCCTGGCTAGGGAATATGTGATTGCAGACAGCCTAGGTGTTGGACACCTTAGGACTTAAGCTCTAGTTTCTCCTTTATGGGTTTTGAACGTTTCTACCTATGCTGGGAGCTCGGTTGTAATGACTTTCATCTTTTGCCCTCACATATGCCATTCCGTCTGAGACCAAAAAATAAAAATAATAAAAAAACAGAATCACTGCCTGTTTCTTTCCTTTTTAGTATTTCTTTCGTCCATTTTATTTGCTCGGTATTCTATATTGGAATGTTAAAATAACGATTACGATTCACTCAAAATATACTGAGGGCAACAAATAAAATTGAGTACAAACCATCATTATCGGGAAACAAATAGTAGCAACTATCGCATCAATTTGGGGTGGGGAAAAAAAATTTAAACCATCACGTGACGGTACTCGGAAACGCTTAATAATGTTGCGATTTCACAAGGGGACCGGTGCTTATCAATTCAAAATGGTAAAAAGACACATCAATAAGTGGACCAAAATTGTCTTCATTTTCGGCAGACAAATGATGTTCACATGTTCACACCCTCTCATACGCCAATTGAGTATTCCTGAAAAGATGACTACTACACATGCAAATTTACAATCCAACAAAATCTTTCACCTAGCTTCACTCCTTTTCAACACCAAAGAAGTCTCTCTCTCTCTCACCTAGCTTCACTCCTTTTCAACACCAAATAACTCTCTCTCTCTCTCTCTCTCTCTCTCTACTATGTTAACTCAAGCATGGCTAATCATGGCAGCAGCAATCTATGGAATTCAGATAGTATGTTCAATCACAGTTGAGTCTGAATCCGATAAAATCCAGCTATTGCCAGGTCAACCACAGGTCAGTTTCCAGCAATTTGGAGGGTATATTACTGTTGATGAAAAGCAAGACAGAGCTCTTTTCTACTACTTTGTTGAAGCGGAGACTGACCCTGCTTCCAAGCCTCTCGTTCTTTGGTTAAATGGAGGTAATCATTCACCACCAACCCCCAAGATAATTTAAATTAGGACTTGACTTCTCGACAGTTGATGATACGGTTTGGGTGCATTAATTCCCACCCAATCTTACTTGGATAATCTAAATCATTCATGTTATAGGACACAATTTGCACTTCATCCAGACAGAGAATCATCTTTACCCAAGGTCATTAAGTACTTGATTCGAATATTGCCTTAAAGACAAAGAGAGTCCGAATTCTGGTACAAATGTATCTGGATTAAGATATTTTTTAGGTGATGAGACACACATTGTGTTTTATAAAATGAACTGTTCGGATCATTCATATAAGATTTGGGGTGGAACTCGCCAACAAAGGCCGGGTAATTGGACCCTTTTCGAATATTGAAATTTGTCAAACTTTTGATTTTTCTAGGACCTGGTTGTTCATCCATTGGAGCTGGAGCTTTCTGTGAGCATGGGCCTTTTAAACCAAGTGGCCAGATTTTGGTCAAAAATAATTATAGCTGGAATAAAGGTAATAATGGTCCTCTCTCTCTCTCTCTCTCTCTCTCTCTTTGCCATTCTTGTGTGTATATTGTGAATTGGTGGCTCATGGACATGAAAGAAAACTAGAGATCTCTCCAAATAAGTAATGACTCAATGAATTCATTTCTATGTATTTTTGTACAGAAGCAAACATGTTATACTTGGAATCACCGGCAGGAGTTGGTTTTTCTTATTCGGCTAATGCATCTTACTATACAAGTGTGGATGACAACATGACAGGTATTTCTTGAATGATTTAATCTAGTCTTCCAAGAATGCTAGCTGTCTATTTTGGTGGGACGCGTCGTAGAGTTTGTTAGCTTGTAGAGCTTTGTGCAGAAGCTTGTGTCTTCGATATTGGTAGTTTTGGTTCATTTCTGTTTATTGTGATATAATTCTCGCCTTCGAGCTTTTGAATGATATATGAATTGCCTGCTCATTAAAAAAAAAATATGATGGTAAATCGAACTCACTAGTCAAATTAAATCTATAATTAACATTACTTTCGCCCGTCTTATTATTTTAGTCCTTTACAAAAAGTTGTATCAGCGTAAAATACTTCACCTATGCGATTTTTTTAACGTTTTTTCCTTACCAATTTAAAATTTTCATTTGTTCTTTAAATTTATGCAAAAATCTTAACAAACTATGCTCAAAAACACGATTTTTTCTTCGAAAATTACACCGACTTTTTTTATTATTAATTACTTAACATTGCTGTTGTTTTTGGCTTCAAAAAAGATTTTAATCAATTGGTGTTGTTTTTGGCCTTTTTCTTTAGCACGAGACAATCTTGCCTTCCTTGAGAATTGGTTCAACAAATTCCCAGAATACAAGAATACAGACTTCTTCATTACAGGGGAGAGCTATGGAGGTATGTGTGTATTCATGATTTGGATTTGGAAAAAAAGGGAAATATTGCGGTTCCGATTTCGAATTAAGATAGTACACTTATATTTTAAACCGCCAGTCAGTAAAACAATCAACTAGGGCTAACTTAATTGGTAATTTTTCTACATTGCCAGTCGAATACAAGAATTGATTCCTTTCTTTTTATGATTGGGTATTCGGTCCAGTGGGCCAAATTTAGGTGATCAATCTCAACATTTTCTAGCAGCCTACCAGGAACCCGATTAGTGTCATGAATGGCCCAACACAGGTATTAATAACATGCACCGAGAGTTGAGCCCCAGCTAAAGACTTCCTAAAGTTGGTGGTCACCTAGGAAGTTGTTGGTTGCTAGGTGACCACCAATGTGACAACCCTAAGATTCAAAATTGATTACTATTCCTCCTTTGAAAGATTTAATGGTAATAGTGAGGCTGTAAAACGAGCATGTCACTCGAATTTGTCTTGCCAGGGCTTCAAGCTGAACTTCAACAGCCTGTTCTGGGCTCGACTTGACTTGTTTATAATCCTACTTGCCAAAACACGCAACAACGGAAAGAGTCAAATTCCTAGGCCCGAGGGTTAGTGCAGTGGTAGTCACCTGACAATCGGGGTCTCAACCAGCCTTTGGTTTGGGTTTCGATCCTACTCGCGTTCTATTAATTCTTGTGTTGAGTTAATCCATAACGGAACTTTTGACTCGACTTTAATTGGATCCTTCTTCGTGGAATTCGACTCTTGAATTAGTCGATTAATTGGGTCTGAAACTGAGTTACAAAAAAGAACCAATTAAAATAGTTAACCACTCAATTGTCAATTGCAAACCAAAATGACTCGACTCTGTTTCTTGGCAGGACACTATGTTCCACAACTTGCACAACTCATCATCCAATCCAAAGTCCAGTTCAATCTCAAGGGAATAGCTGTAAGGGAAATCTAGAAAATGAGCATGTTAAAAGATAACGTGCAATGCCAAGAACACAACTTTAGAATAAAATTTCAGACACAACTGCGTCCGAAGCCGTGTGATGCACGAGATCCCACATACATCAGACGGCTCCGAATACAATTGCGTCAGGAAGTTGTGTTCCTACACTTTTCCTAAAACAATTTTGTTGCATATAATTTCAGCCCAAATGATTTATTTTGCAGATTGGGAATCCACTTCTGGAATTCAACACTGATTTCAATTCCAAGGGAGATTATTTATGGTCTCATGGACTTGTATCTGATGATACATATCAACTCTTCAATAATGCATGCAACTATTCTCAGATTAGAAGGCAGGCCCAAAATGACGGTCTTACCCCTGTGTGTTCCCGAGTAGCTAAGCAGGCTTCAGGAGAGATCAGTAAATTCATCGACAGATACGATGTCACTCTAGACGTCTGCTTATCATCCCTTGGTTCACAAGCCCAGGTTCTTAGTCGACTAGTAAGGTTCTCCATCTCTAGTTCTTACGGTTTATTCGAATTTTCAGTCTACAAAACACTGACACGCCTAAGTGATCACCGATCGTATAAGTGTCGAACATCGGCACGCCAGGGACACGGGGGTATACGAATGAGACACGCTACTTGCATGAGTATGTGATGTGGTGTCATTTCATAATGTAAAAAATTTATTTCAAGGATTTAAATTTATAGCAAATTCGACACTTGTGCCTCGTAATTATGTAGTAGCAATGTTAGTTCTTATTGTAGATAACTTCACGTTGGTTTCCTTTAGCATAAAACGAGGGTTTCGCTCGTTATAGGACTTAACCAAACATCTCACGACACGATGGAGCTGACGACAGCTAGGCAGCACCTGTATGAAAGTAAGTTTGTTAATATGATACGTTTCTCTATTTGTCTGGTTCCTACTGTGTCTGTGTCCTCATTAGTTTAGAACTTTTATATTTATCATATATGTTTCATTTGTTTTTTCACGTCCTGCCACATTCGTGTTGCTATTAATTTAGACTTGTCATGTCACTTGTCCGTGTCTGTGCTTCTTATGTTTCAGCTTCAACGATTTCGATGTTTCATTTGCAGCAAGATACAGAGAAGATCGACGTGTGCGTAGAAGATGAAACGGTTAATTACTTGAATCGGGAAGATGTGCAGAAGGCCTTTCATGCGCGGCTTGTTGGAGTAACCGGATGGAGCGTTTGCAGCGAGTAAGATTAATCCTGTTTTTAAGTCGCAGAAAACGTAAAGAAAGATAAGCACTTCTGCATATTAATCAAACTTATGGCTTACCAAACCAAACCAAACCGAGCCTATGTCCCAATCATTTGGAATTAATCAAACTTATGGCTCAACCAAAAAAAAAAACCCATATTAATCACACACCAAGGTTCTGTGTTAATAGGAAATCCATGCATACAGTTTTACCACATGATTGAAATTCTGGGGACTCCGAAACCTAGATGAGAAACCAAGTGACAAAATTCATGTGCGCATGGGGCTCTCACCTCGGCCTCATGTCTGTGTCAGAAGTACGTGTTGTGCGGAAGCATTAACAAACACAGAAAAGAGAGAGAGAGGAAGAGCAATCACAGAGAACACAGAGATATACGTGGTTTGGTAATGAATATCTACTCCACGGGCAGTTAGACAATCGAGAATTTCACTATACGGAAGTAATCGGATGCCCAAAGGGCTACAGATGAGATCTCTCAGAGTTCCTCTCTTTTTCTCTCACAGAAAATCTGCTGTGAATGGAATACAACAAGCAAAAAACCCTAAAAATTGCTTCTATAGTAATCTGTCTTGGTCCGGACCAAAAAATCTGTCTTGGCCTTGATCCGGACCATGGAGGCCGAGATGTCCAAAATGAGCCAAAAACTACAGTACGTCGTTCGATATGTATGCCTTTGACGTGCATAATGTCAAATTCACGTACACTGGACGATTCTAGACATACTTGTGATCGGAAATGAGTCTGTACATTTGTGTCTGTATCACTTTTCAATATACTACTTGAGTACTTTGTCTTACTATTTTCACACTCTTGAGACGACAGTATTCTCCATTATGAGATGCAAAACCTAGAGATACCGATGATTCCTGTTCTGGCTTCACTCGTCAAGTCTGGTATTCGGGTCCTAGTTTATAGGTAAGTTTCCTAGCTCCATAAATCATCTAACAATACTATCTCATTAATCATAAAATCTATTTTCATGAAACTTTCGCCGAAAATTTCAAAAACTTCACAGCGGAGATCAAGATTCGGTTATTCCGCTCATCGGAACACGGACACTGGTGAATGGATTGGCAAGGGAGTTGGGATTGAACACCACTGTTCCATACAGAGTTTGGTTTGAAGAGAGCCAGGTTAGTTTTTTTATGTTTAATTAGTTAACAAAAATTAGTGTGTGCGTGTCCTGTTATTATAGCTCTTTGAATGGGACTTTATATAGAAAAAACCCCTGTGCCTCTATGTCGAGGGGTTTTCCGGCCATTGGACTATGTGTTTTTTTTTTTTTTTGATGTTTTAAATCCAACGGCTAGAAAGCACAGAGGTACATGGGTTTTCGGCACAGAGAATCCTGCCTCTCAATATCCACCCTTTCAAAAGTAGGAATCCACGGGCCAGCCAGTGGTAGTATAATAATAGACTGATGAGATTTTAGATTATAACTTTCAAGTTTTAAGAGCTGTAAATGTCAATAGACTTTCAAATAAATTAGAATTCTAAGTCAGGTCTCAAAAGTACCCAAATTCAGCTTCTCTAAGTGGGGCGCCGGTGCAATTGGTACAGGCTCCTTGCTTTTCAAACGCTAAAATTTCAAAATCTACGCTTAGAATTTCCCATGAACATGACAATAAGGGCGGGCTTCTTCCCTAGTCACCATTTGTTATCGCCTTGAAAAAAAATGATAGCGTTATCAATTAAGGTGCTACTAATCTGCCAATAATTTTCCATTTGGTTTTCCCTTTGATCACCAGGTTGCTGGATGGACACAGGTATATGGAGATGTCCTGTCTTATGCCACCATTAGAGGAGCATCTCATGAAGCTCCATTTTCACAGCCTGAGAGGTCCCTTGTTCTGTTTAACACATTTCTGGGTGGAAAACCTCTACCTTTATCTGCTGAGAGCATTCACAAATAAACTGAGTGATTAAACCCCACATGTCTGTGATTGTAATGTTCACTTTATTATAGGGCAAAGACATCTCGAGAGGGTTTCGGAGACACAAATACCTGGGATTTACTGAGACCAACTCTCTCTTGACCCAAAATTTTACAAAACTTGCACAATGTATGGCGCATCGCTCTAGCTAGCTTGAGACTTTGTTGCTTTAGCAAAAAGTACGAGGTCATCTGCGAAAAACAACAGAAACTTCTGTTACTGTAATGTAAAGAAGACACTGTTTTACTTGCCAAAAAAGAAGACACTATTTTCTTACCAATCATGCAAAGAATTTACCACAAAAACAAGTAAAAATGAAGAAACAATAAGTGAAAATTAGGTTAAAATTGAAGAAACAACAAGTAAAAACGGAGGTCCGGAGGTGTAGGAAAAAACGAACCAAATATGCACACGTAAGGGCGAGAGAGAAAAAGTTAACTAACTGCAACCACAAACATGGGAATAAGTGCATATGATCTAAGAAGCACGGATACGGACACGCTGATGTTTTGATTGCAAGGCATTTTCAGGCCCTTAAAATGTTTTCCTTTAGAACACTTTATATGTTTTTTTGGTGTTATTGGTATTAAGTACAACACCATGGTCCTATAACACGAGAAAATCTCAATAAAGAAAAAGAAAAAGGACAACATATAGTTTCTTGTTATATTGGAAAAGCAAAATATGACATGATTTCATAGAGAGTTTCCAAAGCTCAAGGTCAGGTCCGATCCTGAGATTTTCGAAATCCTAGATGGGATTTGAAAATGAGACCTCTCATATGTAAATATACAATGAAAATAACCTTGTGGGTTAGTGGTGGAATGTGTTGGAAAATTAGTAAGGAAATAATACTTTTGTGCACTAGAAAATGACAAACAGATTAGAAACTAATGTAATACACTTGTGTGTAATCGGAACAAATAAGTCAGAAGCTAATGGAAACTGTGTGAACAAATTAATTAATCCAATGGGAAAACAGATTGTACAATAACAGTAAAAGGAAGATACAACTCATATTGCAGACACCGACGAAGAAGAAATAGATCGAGTCCAGCGATGGATCACTGTGTCCTTAAAAGCAGATTTCGCCCTCGCCAAGGTGCTCACGATTATGGACGTCCGCTTCTCAGGATGCAATGATCTTTACACACGCAAACACAGCACTCCGAATGCGTGGCCCATGAACAAAACTATGTAGAACTCTCTCGGACTCTATCTGCGAAGTGTATGTGTGCTATATGGATTTTCGGATACGGGAAATGGCTGGAATGAATATGTATTTATAGGTAACCAAGAACCTTTCCGAAAGGGTACAAAATTGGTTCATAAAGGGTCACAAACGAGAGGATGCAATGACTGGAAATCCAACTGTTGCAACGTTCCATATGCATGCACTGGTTGGGTTCAAACCGAACAGCCACACCTGTTCGTTGGAAATTAAATTGGGCTAGAGTAAAATAACTTTGGCCCAAGCAAGCCAAGCCCAATTTATTTTAATCAAAGCCTGAGCCCAAGCGAGACGGGCAGTTCTTTCCATACCGAACGACCAATTTTGAGACTCAATTTCTTTCACATCTTAAAATGCTTTTATGCCCCAAAGACTGCAAAAAAAATCTTTCTAAGAAACCATTTTTCTAACAGAATGTTGTACCATGTCTTAAGTTTCTTAGGTCGTGTGTTTGAGTCTCGGCGCTGCATTTCAAAACCTTTCTTTGGGTAAGTTCAAGCATTGTTAACGATCGGTACTTTTGGAAGTACGAGGTGAAACGGAAAAGAGTTAAGTCCTGATTTTTAGCGCAAAACTCTCACGCAAATGTTTAGGCGGTTCGGCTTGGTCGGTTTGGGCGGATTTGAAACAGCCTAAATATTTTGAAAAAATCTAAAAAGCTTCCAAAACTTAGCATTTGTAAAAATGTTACATTACTCAAGTAACACCTTTCAAAATAAAGCACGTTCAATTCTGCTCTAAAAAGCTCTTTGAAACCCAAAAATCAGAGCTCAAAACACACACATTCTACTTACCTCATACACTACCCATCCGTGAGCGTTGTTCGGTTGGATCAGTTTGGATGTGGTTTGGGCGGATTTAAGCTTGTAATTTATTTTTTATAAATACCCAAAATTTAAAAAGTATAGTAGCACAATAAAACATCATACCACTCTGTATTGCCCCAAGAGTCAAGACTAGCCAATAATTTTTCGTATTGACATAACGTTGAAATTTCTATGCCAATAACAAGCAGCATGGTATATGGAGTATTGTCAAATTTACCAGTACCATTTTGGTGGGGCGGATTGGGCGTATCCAATTCGCTCGCGTGCGGTGGATTGTTGTTTTTTCTGTCTGGATCCGTCACATACCTCGGTTTCGTTCATGGACGAATCGGTTTGGACGAATTGATTGGTTTCGGCGGTTCAGTTTAATCCGTTGGGCAGCCCTATGTTGCCAAATTACAATTTCCATTCCTTACTGATTGGCCGTGAAGCTGAACCATATTGCCATTGTAGTGGGATTTGATCCAATAAATTACCTCCGGCAAAGCTCAATCATCAATACCAATATTTCAGCATTACCCAATAAATTCCTTCGTACGCGCAATGGCTGGAATTTGATGCTCTGATTTACCGTGATAATTTGGACGCCCCCTATAATTAATTAATTTGACGACTGGCTTTGTTGTGATACCAAATAAAATCCGACTTTGCATTTTAACTCCAAATGTTTTCCATGTGCTCTGAGAGTCCTGAAACGCAATTAACAAGTATTGTAAGGGCAAAATATTTATGTTTGTCAATGGCATACGTCAAAACACATTTCATCCGTGTAATTGTGATTATTTATTTATCGAGTTATAATTTTATTTTATTTTATAAGCTAGTGATGCGGGATGGTTAAGTCATCAGTTAAAAAAGAAGAAGAGAGTTTTATTTTATTATCCCTACTATATATAGCAGTCTTTCCTTGGCTGCTAGGGTAACAAGAAAACGCAGCAGCAGCGGGAAAAGAAAGAACATAACAAGTCTAAGTTAGAAGGACATAAATAGGCCTATTTACGTGCTTATTACCCTCGCTGTTAAGGAACAAACTCGAGTAAGTTATAAACGACCTTACAGTCTCTTTCTTTCTTTTTGTTTTCTGTCTTTTTTTCTAGGTAAGAATGTCAGCTAATGGCCGGCCGCTTGAACTACAGGCTAGATCAACCCACTGTGTTCTAACTAATTATTAGGTATACTTGAGTACTATGGAACAGTGTGTACGTGGTACTCTTGATCAATTAATGACTTACCGCAACAAACACAATTATGGCTTTGTTCGGTTACCCGTTTAGTTTTAGTTTTGTTTTCAATCATTACCCTATTTTTTCAATTATTACTTTCTCATCTCTCTCTATCTCTCTCCAATCATTATCCCTATCTTTAAACATTACTCTATTTCTCTCTCCACTCACTACCAAAACTAAACTCTCAACCAAATACAACGTTGGTGGTCTCTCGATCATTGCCTCCAACGACCTTACAAAAGTGATTGTCGATGTCATAAACACAATTTAGTTTACATTTTAGAAAGTTATTTTTGAGAGTTTGAGTGGTAATGAGTGGAAAGAGATAGAAAGAAAAATTTATTGAAAACTATGCCGAGAGTTAAAATAACTCTCAGAATGTTGAACCAAACGGAGTGAATATTTGTTCCTCCATGGTTGATAATGCCCAGCCGCTTGAACTAGAGGCTAGATCAACCCGCCATGTTCTAACTAGTAGTAATTATTAGGTACTTTCAGAGTACGTATTATGGGGCAGTGTGGACGTGGTACTCTTGATCAATGACTTCCAGCAACAAACACAATGTAGTCTCTCATTGCCTCCAACAACCTTACAAAAGTGATTATTAATTGATGTCCTAATTTGTTCCTCTATGGTTGGTTTAGAGTACCACGTAAAAACCCCGCATCATACCCTTGGTGTGCTGAATAGCGACTCATGTTGCAGCCATCTATGGGAACCCTTTTTTCTTATATATGTTATTCAATTTGACCCAAATACCTCTTAAATTAGCATGCATGACCTTCTTAATTACAATTATCGGCCAGGTTAAGGAAAATGTGAACTTGTGATGATATCTTACGTACTTTGGCTTGATCTCTTTTTCTTTTTCTTACATTGGGAGCCTTCCCAACTGTGTCAAGTTAGTGAAGAGATGGTGAACAAATTTTCCGCCGAACTTGGTGATGAGGATTTCAGATGTTTAGAACTTCCTAACTACCAGATCAAGCCCAAGTATAGCAGCTAGGGAAAAACTTTGTGTGTGTGTGTGTGAGAGAGAGAGAGAGAGAGAGAGAGAGAGAGAGAGAGAGAGAGAATTAAGTACTTTTTGAGTCAAATTAAACTGTCTAATTTCAGAGTTTATGTACATCCTTTTAGTAGCTAGGTAACTATATGGTGCAGAGCATGAGATGGGGCATACCACGAGGCGCACTTACATGGCGTTACCTACTCTGCCTCTGGTCCCGACTCAAGCTGGCAGTGGTCGCAGTGCTGATCAAATGCTCGGCCAACTCGGCCTCTGGTCCCGCCTCAACAACTTGTGGTTGAACATGACTAAATTAGTGACATTATCAATGTGTCATGTGGTGTTACTATTTTTTAGGCATAGGAATGCCAATCTCACCTTAAACGATGGTTAACTAAATCGATCGGGACGGTTTTTAACCGCAGTTTTGGTTTTGATTTTTAATTTTGAAAAATCAGCCCCTGCAATTTTGGTTTTGAATTTTTATGACAATCGCATCATAACCGAAACCGAAATCGAACCGCAATATAACTATGAAAATATACGAATAAATGTTATGCATCTTTTTTCTTTTTTTTACGAACAAGATCAATCTAGGATTCTAGATATATTAATACGAAAAAAAGCATAAGAGAACAAAATACAACAAAGAAAATACAACTAAAAAGAAAACAAAATATAACAAAACAAAAAAGAAAAAGTCGCGGGGAACCAAATGCTGGAGCCGGACTCAGCAATTACACTCGTGAAGGTGGGTGGAGTGGCCAAGTGGAGAGGCAAGGCAGACCCGCCCGCAACAAACGTGGGGTAGACCAACTCGAGGAAGACCTGCCGATGTTAATTTTGATCGTAAGGCATTTTCAGGGCCTTAAAATGTTTTCCGTTAGAACACTTCATATGTATTTTTTGGTGTTATTATTAGTATTAACTACAACAGCATGGTCATGACACAAGAACAAATCTCGAAAAAGAAAAAGAAAAAGGACAACATAGTTTCCAATTATACAATGAAAAGCAAAATATGACATGATTTCACGGAGAGTTTCCAAGACGCAAGGTCAGGTCTGGCCCTGAGATTTTCAAGATCCTAGGCGGATTTAAAAATGAGGCCTCTTATGTCACGCCCTCGATTTTCAACTTAATTAAATAACCAATTCAAAGAAGATTCTCGCATAATATAAATAATACCCAAAATGAGATGTCCCACCTGCTTAATTACAACAAAGTTCACAAGTTAAAGAAATTACAACTTTGGCACCATGGCCCAAAATGAGTTAAGTACATGTACAAAGTCTTATGTATATTACAGTGTTTTGTCGAAAGATCAAATAACGAAAATTAGTTACAATACCATCTCTATCCAAAAGTAAACCAACACAAAGATGGATGAGTAACTAAATCGTGTCAGCTTCCAAAAATCTTCGTTTCTGAAAATACCGGGTCATACAATCTACTGCCCTGCGTTTAAACCTGAAAAGAAGGATTTTGTTGAGCTATACAAGCCCAGTAGGAAATTCTCTACAAAATCTATATGTAATGGAATGATGAACATGAATGCAGCAAACCAAATTTGACATCAAATCCAAATGAATGTAAATTAACACTATTTACGAAAAATCATAACATGCTTATACACATATTCACACACACCTCCCAACAATCCTCCACCCTTTTCGAAATTGTGTTTCCACACCTAGCGACACAATAAACTCCACTCCTCGCGAAATTGTGTTTCCCACACCTTGCGACACAATGTACTCCACCCCTTGCGATATTGTGTTTCCCACACCTTGCGACACAACATCTTCCACCCCTCGCGAAATTGTGTTTCCCACACCTTGCGACACAACATTCTCCACACCCGCTTCACAATAACAACCAAACACATCACATATGAATCATGAATCATAACACCCAATGTCCATAGTACTACTTTCAAAGAATACGCAATTCTCGAGTCATAAAACATTCCATTCAACCATTTACGGCAAACAAACACTTAAGTCATGCATAATCATCGCAAAACATGTAGAAGGAGAGAGAAATCCCTACCAAAGTGGGTTTTGAGCAAAACCCTAGGTCCACTAAGAGGAAAAAGCTCAAATCTTCTAAGAACAAGCTACTCCCAAGCTTAGGTACAAGATCTAGAGAGAATATTACCCAAAAACATGAATAATAAGTAAAGATCAACAAGTGATTGAGAGGAGAGAGAGAAAAACGTGGGTGAGAGCCAAAAAGTTGAAAAAAGAACACCAAACTTACCTCTTGTTCACCAAATGTGAGATTCAAGTGATTTTGAGGTTGGAAACCCTTGGATCTTGAAGATTTGAGGTTGAAATCAAGAGTTTTGGGTGAAATTAGAGTTGGGTAGGTGAGAGGGGGTGTTTCTAGGGCTATTTCGTGGGTTTTGAATGTGGGAAATGACAAAAGGGGGTATTTATAGAGGTCCAAAAAGCGTGCTGAAAGTTGCTGAAAAATACCCTATGTACCGGTACAAGAAAATCCCGTACCGGTTCAAGAGCCTTCAAATGCCAAAAAAATACAAGCTCTGGGCATTATGTACCGGTACAAGAAAAACCCGTACCGGTTCATGCTAGACAGAAAATGAAATTTTTTGTAACTTTTGCCAAAATCAACCCTACTTGTTACCAACACCTCCAAACATCATCACAATATCAAAACTCACATTTTATCATCCCCCAAGTGTCCGATACACCACAATTAACATATATCCATACATCCTACAAACAAACACACAACTTTATTAATAATTCCAATTTCTTTCAAGTATTAAACGATTTTTTTGAAATTTTAATTATTTACGGGTCTCTACATCTCATATGTAAGGGGGTGTTTGGAAGGCCTGGTTTTACATTTTCCAATTCCCATTTTTGGATTTTGGGTGTTTGGTAAGAAGAGTGAAAATAGATTTTGGGTGAAATGGATTTTCCAATCTCTTATTTCTAAAACAAAATGGAAAATCTGGTAAAAGGAGCTTTTTCAATTTTCGAATCCAGCCATGCCAAAAAGACAAGGCTACCCTCTCTCTTTTTGGATAATTTCTCGTTTTGAATGTTATGTGCGGGTGGGGATCTCGGTTGGTGGTGGGAACCGGTGGTGGGGTGAGCTTGGTGGCGGTGGTTATGGAGGAGGTGATGGTGGCTGGTTGAAGGTGGTGATGAGGAGGTAGTGGTGGCCGGACTCCCCTCTCTCTCTCTCTCTCTCTCTCAGCCCTCTGTGTGTGTTGTGTTGACCAAAATAAGAAAAGAAAAGAAGTAAAGGAGAAGAAGAGTACCGGTAGGTGGGGGCATTGGTAGAAGGGAGGGCCACGTGGTAGAAGGGAGGGCCACGTACCAATAGAAATAGTTGCGGGGGCAACATAGTAAACAATCAATCCATAATTCATTTTCATTTCATATCTTCTAAACACTACTCCTATTGCAAAATGCATTCTGCACATATCATCCAAACACTCCACCAAATATAAAATACATTCTGATCATAATCCCAAAAGCCAAAAGTGAAAAATGAAAAACCAAAAAGTTGGCTCCCAAACAACCCCTAAATATATATATATAATATAACTTTTTGATATGAGAACTAAATAACCTTGTGGTTCAGTGGCCGAATGTTGCACCACATCTTAAGTTCCTTAGGTTGTGTGTTTGAGTCTCGGCGCGGCACTCCAAAACCTTTTCTTGGTAAGTTCAAGCATTGTTAACGATCGGTACTTGTGGAAGTACGAGTTGAAACGGAAGAGTTAAGTCCTGATTTTCAACGCAAAACTCTCACGCAAATGTTTGAAGAGCTGTGTCGATGTACGCGATGCAGATACCGATTGCATGAGCTCAAACAAAAGTTTTAATTTATCTAGGGGTAGTAATGGAATTTTCAAACTTTGGGGAGTACTTAGAGCAAGTGCACCAGACTAGCAAAAACCATCTTTACAGCTATTTTATCTAAATCAAGCCACCAAAACACCTTGCAGAAGCCTTGGTAAACAGTGAGGTATTTTCTCTTTTGAAAAAATGCTCTCCACTTCTACCGAGCTACTGCTCACGAGCAACCCATTAAAATATTGTTCTTTCTCTGTCCTCCTTACCAGTCCCTCATTCTCTCTCTTGTTCTTGCTCTCTGCTACAAAGAATTCCGACCAACGACAACGAAGATCCAGGACAAAGAGGGTCCTATCGGATCAACAGAGGTTGATCTTTGTTGATGGAGACGGCGCCGGCGGCGACATTGGGGTCGGGGAAGTCGAGGTCGGAGTAGATGCCGGCGCAAACGGTCTTCCAGAGGTCAAGGGTGAGGTGGGTGGAACGGATGAGGTTGAAGGCGACGATCTCGTTGACGGCGGATTTGGCAAGGACGGAGATGTGGCAGCCCACAGCGGATTGCTGGAGGGCTTGGAGGGGGGCAGAGGACTATCGGAGGTTGACTTGGATTTGAGCAGAGGTTGGATTGGTGGACGGCAGAGGATTGGCGGAGGATTTGATTATCCTGGATTATATTTGAGTTTCTCTCTCTCACTAGTGAATATTATATGAATATTTGGTAAATACATACAAGATTATAAAGAGTCTGGTGCAAATTGGAAGGAAAAAGGGAATAGGTGAAACCCAAATCTACCTTTTTGAGTAGGTAAAATGGCTCTTCTTGGTGTACATGCTCTTATGGGGTCAGTGTGCAATTGGGATGGGTGAAATTGAAAGTTTTTACTGGATCAATTAAGGCCAAATCTCCGATTAATGTTTGGACATCCTAATATGTGAATTTCATTCTTAAAATTGATTTAACGCCTGTGGCTGTGGACGTTGGACAATATGCATGATGCAAGAATATGAGTAGGATCAACAATTCAAAGCAAGAATACAAAAGACTTTTAAGGCAGCATTGTTTGGGTCTCTCTCTCTCTCTCTCTCTCATGTGTACGTGATACGTGTCAGCAAATTAAGTGGAGGACCACAAACCTCTCTCTCCTGTTTCTTTCATGTGTACGTAGGGCTGTAAATGAGCTGAGCAGCTCGCGAGTTCGGCTCAGTTCGAAAAATAAACGAGCCGAGCTTAAGCTCGATTTTGCAGCTCGTTTGATAAATGAGCCGAACTCGAACTTGGCAGGGCTCGGCTCGAACAAGTTCACGAACAGGTTCGTCTCGGCTCGAAATATATAGGTTCGGCTCAGCTCGGCTCGGCTCGAACATGCCAATATATAGGTTCGCGAACAGGTTTATGTCGGCTCGAAATATAAAGGCTCGGCTCGGCTCGGCTCGAACATGTCAATATTCGATTCGACTCAGCTCGTTTAGCCAATTTTTCAATATTAAGGGTGAAAAGTTGACGAATTCGAGCTGAGCCGGCTCATTTATTCCAAATCGAATACTAACGAGCCGAGCCGAGCCGAACTTTGTACATACTTGTCGAGCCGAGCTCGAGCCAGACAAATTCTGATCGAGCCGAGCTCGAATATGCCAATATTCGGTTCGGCTCGGCTCGTTTACACCCCTATGTGTACGTGATACATGCCGGCAAATTAAGTGGAGAACCACAAACCTTGTTTTTGATAATTCAGGTATTCGAGCTACCTTATGCACACCTCGACTAATTCAGATGTCCAATCTGATTGCCCACTTGCAAGGGGGCCAATCAAAACCGGAACAAAACTCCCATACGGACTGGCCTCAAAAGAGTTAATAGGACCAGATCGAAAACCTTTTTGTCAAACACATGCATGTTCTTCCCATATATTGACGAGCTCCGACCCGAAGCAAGCACAATATATAAACATTCTAGAGAGAGAGAGAGAGAGAGAGAGAGATGGGGAGGAACAAACAAGTGACATTGAGAGACTATGTAATTGGTGTTCCAAAAGAGTCGGACATGATTTTGTTGTGCTCAGACAAGGGTAGTGTTGTAGCTTTGCCTCAAGGTTCCAATGCAGTGGTGGTCAAGAACCTGTACTTGTCATGTGATCCTTACATGCGACATCTAATGACCAAATCTACTGAAGCTCATGTGATGCTTAATTGCTATTCTCCCGGTTCCGTACGTACCACCCCAATCTCTCCTCCTTGATTTCTCCACTTGCACACACATAGAGACACAGAATTCAAGGTTTGTAAATTAATGAATTCAGAGGACATATCGGAGTGTCGGAGGGCTGAACAACCGATACGTTGCGGCTGATACGCTACGTAGCAGTGTTATATATTCAGATATGAATACAATTATTTTACAACCACAGACACTTACACAGACCCTCTTACATTCACATTGGGGCCCATCCACACTACACCTCCAGTGTGTGTGAGACTCACCGAAAAATGTGAGAGTGTGTGTAAAGTATTTGAGTGTGTGTGTTTGTGGTTATTTAATTGTAAAAAATAAGCATGTGGCAGTTGAGATAGTTTAAAGAAAAAAATAAAAAAATTGGTATACTTTAACTGCATTAGGTTAGAATCAATTCAATATACAAATATAATGTATTGAAAAATAAAAACTTTATGATATAAAATGTATACATTTCGATAAAAAAAAATTGCAATAGATGTGAATATTGAATTGTGAAGTGATATTGCAGGTCATAAGGGGTCACGGAGTAGCTAAAGTTATGGATTCAGGGCACCCAAAATTCAAGACAGGTGACTTCGTCTGGGGAATAACTGGATGGGAAGAGTACAGTCTCATTACGACGCCTGAAGAACTTTTCAAAATTGAACATACAGATGATGTAGTCCCCCTCCACTACTATACAGGAATCCTTGGTAAGTATTCAACTGGAGCTACATTTTACTTTTGTCTTTTCTGTTTCTATTACAAAAATGCTAAGGTTACAATAAAATCCTACAACATCCTTAAATGTTAGCACTGAGACCCTTATAAGCCCTTTTTTTTTTAGCTGGGTGAAATGGTGGACCTCGGTACCGACGTGTAAGAATGTTGTACTTATATTGTAGAATTTCATAGTAAGCCTAGCAATTCTGTTTCTGTTAATGGCTTTAGTGGATGTAGCTAGTGGGAAGGGTGGGAGATAAGTTGTGAAGAGTTTCAAATTATAATTTGTAAGTACAGTTCAAGGGCATGGTGCATGTTAACTAGGAGTGATGCAGTTTTTTTTTTAATCGACAAAAGAAGAGATTTTATTTATCTTCGAGAATGATTACAAAGATTAAAAGAAACGTGGGAACAAAGCCTAAGAGCCTCGAATTGTCGAATATAAACCGAAATCCGGCAAAAACATCCAGATCACCCAAAGAAATAAGCAGTAGCAGATTTGTTCTGGTAATTCTTATACATACATTTTTCTTGATATATATATATATATATACAGGTATGCCTGGTATGGCAGCTTATATTGGTTTCTATAAGATTGGTGCTCCCAAGAAAGGAGAATATGTTTTTGTGTCTGCAGCATCAGGTGCAGTTGGCCAACTGGTTGGCCAGTTTGCAAAATTTATGGGCTGCTATGTTGTTGGAAGCGTGAGTACTAAAGAAAAGGTGATTTTATATATTTTATATTTCATTTTTTTGGCTCAGCAAAGAAAATTTTTATTTACCGAAACAAATTACAATATGAACCATTAGGCTACTAGCTGGTTGCTATAAATCTATAATCTCTATATTTACTACCAAGGTAAACCGGTCAATCTGGATTTTTTTTATTAATTAAGAGAGCCTAAAAGGTCATGATCCGCATTCGATAATACGCCTTCCTTCATTCCGTAATTTTAAAATACGTACGCTCTTATTTTATCCTAATAATGTCACCTACATAAACTAATTAATTTCTTCCCATTCGATCATAATATCTTTGGTTTTTATTCGCACCGTACCCAGGTTGATCTGCTAAAGAATAAGTTTGGATTTGATGCGGCTTTCAATTATAATGAGGAAGACGACTTGGATGCAGCTTTGAAAAGTTGAGTTTCTAACTGCATTCCAAGTTGTCCATGTTATTTTTTGTCCTTATTGAATTTTTTTCTTCACATTTGTTGATTTTTTATGGATTATTGCTTTGTTATGATAAGAGAAATCTAAAAAGTGAAAAATTATAATTGAAACCCAACTTTTTTTTTGAATAAATATGAACAAAAGTGAAATGATGTATTATTGATCGTGTCTACTGTCTACCACGCCTTTATATAGGCTTCAAAACTTGATAACCAAGAAATCCAAACCAATAAAGAAAATACGCGTAACATGGAAACATAGATATTAACATAGTCTAAACATGAAGAAACCTAGAAAACATGGTAACATAATATCTTCTGTTAACATTAAAGACAAAAAAATTGGCTTATTGGCTTATTTTTATCTTCTTTATTAAAAAAGATTTGGATTTTGATCATAATTTTTACTTTTTAGATTACTCTAATTATGATGAAGCAATAATTTTCAAAAAAAATAAAAATAACAAAGGTGCTTCTAGTTTCAAGCATTGTTTGATTTTTGGCTAGGTATCTTCCCGAAGGCATTGACATCTACTTTGACAACGTTGGAGGGAAGATGTTGGACAACGTACTTCTCAATATGCGAAACCACGGCCGCATTGTTGTCAGCGGAATGATCTCCGAGTACAATCTCGAGCAACCGGACGGACTGAAGAACACGATTTGCCTCGTCTACAAGCGCGTTCGGATGGAAGGATTTTTTGTTCACGATTACTACCCGCTTTACCCCGAGTTCCTTGACGCAATGTTGTCGTATATCCGACAAGGAAAAATTGTGTACGTTGAAGACATTTCCCAAGGCCTGGAGAGCGGACCATCATCCTTTATAGGGCTCTTCACCGGCCGCAATGTCGGGAAACAGATTGTTGCGGTTGCTTGAGAATGATTTTCACACCCTTCTCTTCCCGTCATCGTGTTTGGTTCTTGATGCAAGAGCATAATAATTTTACTCTGGAAACGAAGGGTTATCTTACTAGTAAGTTGTGTCTTTGGTTTAATAATGGCCGGTCTAGGCATTTGAAATGTTTGTGTAGGAAATTGTTGAATATTTAGTATTGGTCTTGAAGAAGAGTACTCTCATCTTTGCAATCCCTATATCTAGTTGATCCAGGGAAATGAGAAGGGAGAGTTGGAGTTTATGAAAAATATTTGCAAGTGTACGTGTCTTGTTTGGAGTGAGTGATTCCTCCTACAATCAAGTGTTTGACTTGGTCGCATGACGGCGTGAGTGTCTTCCGCAATTAGTAACGTCGAATGGCGTCTGCTACCCCCAGTCTAGTGACATCCCGAAACTACTCTAAACGTCACGGGTTTCGGCCTGCGTCAATTTTGGTTTCCGAAAATCATCATTCGATCGCATTAGTCATTATTTTACTCGTATTGGAGTAATTATTTTTTTCCTCAAAGTTTCAAGAATAATGTGTTAGGAACCTTTCAATTCAATTTATTTTGGTACATCCTCTCTGCTTTTGGAGGGCGTTTGCCGGCTAAAAACGTGGAATTTTCCATTAGCTTATGCTCGTTATGAAGATAGATACTATTAGATATGAGATATGGTTTAGCCATGTTCACAAGGGCGCGCCGCGCTCAGCTCCACTAGGGTTCAACATGACTAAATCAGTAACATCATATCATATCAATGTGTCACGCGGTGTTACTAAAACCGATGATTAACTATGTTGATCAGGATGGTTTAACTACTTTTTAACCGCTTTTTTTTTATTTTGATTTTTAATATGAAAAAATTGGCCCCGGTATTTTTGGTTTTGATTTTTTACGATAATTGCACCGAGGGCGACTATTCGCAGCCCTATATTTTCTCCCGCAACCCACTACATTTCGGCAAGTAGTTGTTGAAAATCATATATAACATTTCGGGAAATAGCTGTTGAAAATAAGATTATATTTCGGTAACTACATGTCGAAAATATATCAAACTTTCGGGAAACAACTGCCGAATATACATTTTCTGTAAATAGCTGTTGAAAAAAATATTATATTTCGATAATTGTATACTGAAAATATATCTCAGTTTCGATAACTAATTATCGAATATAATTGAAAATTTTTAACGGCCTGCAGAAAAAAATATAGGGCTGCGAATAGCCCCCAATTGCACCGTAGCATAAACCGTGCAGCTTTTAGTTACGGTTTAAAAAGGGTTAAAAAGACACATAAATAAGTGAACCAAAATTGTCTTCATTCTCGAACACCAATTTTCTCCGCCACCGCCGGCAGTCGATCACCGATTCGCTTCAGGTAACTCTCCCTCTCACACTTCGACTTTGTCTCTCCTTAATAATCAATGCATTGTGTTCTTTTCTCTCTCTTTCTCCTCCTTTTCTACAGTGGAAACCCTAACGGAGTGTTCCGCATTGGTGTTCTTGGAGGATTAAAAATGATTATGTCAGTAATTGCATTTTCGTTCTTGTTCATGTCCTTTTTGAAATCCTTTTGTACTTGTAAGGCAGTTGCAGCCAGACATTACACTTATGTGTTTTCCAATATTGCTATTAAAACATCTATTATGGACAAAGACATAGAGAAATTAACGGCTCCCCCATCTTGTCGTGTGCTCCATTTTTTCGAAATTTGTGCGGCTGGCTTCGCCGTGTCATCTCCCGTGTCTGTGTTGGATAGCTTATATACAATGTTAAGTTCATTCGCTAACAAATTAAGATTTTGGACACTCGGTAGGTATCATATCCTTGAGGATTTGGGTTCAAGTCTCTTCATTTGCATTTATCCCTGTTTGCATTATGCTTCTCTCCTTCGCATTCTATTTTGTGTTGTGTCTAGATGTATGCATCTCCATGTGCAATCGCAAGACAAGAATACAGACTTCTTCATTACAGGGGAGAGCTATGGAGGTATGTATTCATGATTTGGATTTGGAAATATTGCGGTTCCGATTTCGAATTAAGATAGTACACATATAGTATATTTTATATTGCCAGTCAGTAAAACAATCAACTAGGGCTAACTTAATTGGTCATTTTTCTACATTGCCAACTGAGACATCAGCCAGTCAAATATGGTCGAATACAAGAATTGATTCCTTTCTTTTATGATTGGGTATTTGGTCCAGTGGGCCAAATTCGGGTGATCAGTCTCAACGTTTTCTAGCAGCCTACCAGGAACCCGATTAGTGTCATGAATGGCCCAACACAGGTATTAATAGCACGCATTGAGAGTCGTGCCCCAGCTAAAGGCTTCCTAAAGTTATTGGTTGCTAGGTGACCACCGCTGTGACAACCCTATGATTCAAAATTGATTACTATTCCTCCTTTGAAAGATTTAATGGTAATAGTGAGGCTGTAAAACGAGCATGTCACTGAGTCACTCGAATTTGTCTTGCCAAATTTTCAAGCTTGAACTTCAACAGCCTGTTTCTGAGCTCGACTGGACTTGTTTATAACCCTACTTGCCAAAACACGCAACAACCAACAACGGAAAAGAGTCAAATTCCCAGGTCCAGGGGTTAGTGCAGTGGTAGTCAACCAGCCTTTGGTCTGGGTTTCAATCCTACCCGCGTTCTATTAATTCTTGTATTGAGTTAATCCATACTGAAATTTTGACTCGACTTTAATTGGACCCTCCACGGTGGAATTCGACCCTTGAATTAGTCGATTAATTGGGTCTGAAACTGAGTTATAAAAAGAACCAATTAAGAGAGTTAATCACTCAATTGTCAATTTCAAATCAAAATGACTTAACTCTGTTTCTTGGCAGGACACTATGTTCCACAACTTGCACAACTCATTATCCAATCCAAAGTCCAGTTCAATGTCAAGGGAATAGCTGTGAGGGAAATCTAGAAAATGAGCATGTTAAAGATAACGTGCAATGTTAGAAACACAACTTCAGAATAAAATTTCAGACAAAACTGTCTGAAGCCGTGTGATGCACGAGGTCCCACTTACATCAAACGGCTCCAAACACAGTGCTGTCAGGGAGTTGCGTTCCTACACTTTTCGTAAAACAATTTTGTTGCATATAATTTCAGCCCAAATGATTTGCAGATTGGGAATCCACTTCTGGAATTCAACACTGATTTCAATTCCAAGGGAGAATACTTACGGTCTCATGGACTTGTATCTGATGATACATATCAACTCTTCAATAATGCATACAACTATTCTCAGATTAGAAGGCAGGCCCAAAATGACGGTCTTACCCCTGTGTGTTCCCAAGTATCTAAGCAGGCTTCAAGAGAGATCAGTAAATTCTTCGACAGATACGATGTCACTCTAGACGTCTGCTTTTCATCCCTTGGTTCACAAGCCCAGGTTCTTAGGCGACTAGTAAGGTTCTCTGTCTCTAGTCCTTACGGTTTATTCGAATTTTCAGTCTACAAAGCACCGACACGCCTAAGTGATCACCAACCGTATAAGTGTCGAACATGATAGGGACACCGGCACGCCAGGGACACAGGGGCATACAAATGAGACACGCTACTTGCATGAGTATGTGATGTGGTGTCATGTCATCATAACGTAAAAAATTTATTTCAAGGATTAAAATTTATAGCAAGTTCATCACTTTTGCCTCATAATTATGTAGAAGCAATGTTAGTTCTTATTGTAGATAAGTTCGCGTTGGTTTCCTTTTGTATAAAACGAGGGTTTCACTCGTTATAGGACTTAACCAAACATCTCACGACACGATCGAGCTGACGACAGCTATGCAGCACCTGTATGAAAGTCAGTCCCCTCCCATTACGGACAGGTTTTGTTGTTCATATGATACTTTCTCTATTTGTCTGGTTCCTATTGTGTCTGTGTCCTCATTAGTTTAGAACTTTTATATTTATCATATATGTTTCATTAGTTTTTTCATGTCCTGCCACATTTGTGTTGCTATTAGTAATTTAGAATTGTCGTGTCACTTGTCCGTGTCTGTGCTTCTTATGTTTTAGCTTCAATGATTTCGATGTTTCATTTGCAGCAAGATACAGAGAAGATCGACGTGTGTGTTGAAGATGAAACGATTAATTACTTGAATCGGGAAGATGTGCAGAAGGCCTTTCATGCAGCGTTTGCAGCGAGTAAGATTAATCCTGTTTTTAAGTCGCAGAAAACGTAAAGAAAGATAAACACTTCCAACATATTAATCAAACTTATGGCTAACCAAACCAAATCGAGCCTATGTCCCAATCACTTGGAATTAATCAAACTTATGGCTCAACACAAAAAAAAAAAAACCCATATTAATCACACCAAGGTTCTGTGTTAATAGGAAATCCATGCATACAGTTTTACCACACGATTGAAATTCTGGTGACTCCGAAACCTAGATGAGAAACCAAGAAACCAAGTGACAAAATTCATGTGCGCATGGGGCTGTCAGAAGTCGTTCAATATGTATGCCTTTGACGTGCATAATGTCAAATTCACATATATCAGACAATTCTAGACATACTTGTGATTGGATATGTTCCTATACATTTGTGTCGCTATCACTGCTCAATATACTATTTTTCTTACTATTTTCACACTCCTAACGACAGTGTTCTCCATTATGAGATGCAAAACCTAGAGATACCGACGATTCCTGTTCTGGCTTCACTCGTCAAGTCCGGTATTCGGGTCCTAGTTTATAGGTAAGTTTCCTAGCTCCATAAATCATCTAACAATACTATCTTATTACTCATAAAATCTATTTTCATGAAACTTTCGCCTAAAATTTAAAAACTTCACAGCGGAGATCAAGATTCGGTTGTTCCGCTCATCGGAACACGGACACTGGTGAATGGATTGGCAAGGGAGTTGGGATTGAACACCACTGTTCCATACAGAGTTTGGTTTGAAGAGAGCCAGGTTAGTTTTTTTATGTTTAATTAGTTAACAAAAATTAGTGTGTGCGTGTCCTGTTATTATAGCTCTTTGAATGAGACTTCATATATAGAAAAAAAACCGTGCCTCTGTCGGGGGTTTTCGGTCCTTGGATTGTGTTATTTTTTTGTAATGTTTTAAATTCAGCGGCCGGAAAGCACAGAGGCACAGGGATTTTCGGCACAGAGGATCCTGCCTCTCAATATCCACCCTTTAAAAAGCAGGAATCCACGGGCCAGCCAGCGGTCATATAATAATAGACTGATGAGATTTTAGATTATAACTTTCAAGGTTTAAGAGCTGTAAATGTCAATAGACTTTCAAATAAATTAGAATTCTAATTAAGTCAGGTCTCAAAAGAACCCAAATTCAGCTCCTCTAAGTGGGGCGCCGGTGCAGTTGGTACAGGCTCCTTGCTTTTCAAACACTAAAATTTCAAAATCTACGCTTAGAATTTCCCGTGAACATGACAATAAGCGCGGGCTTCTTCCCTAGTCGCCATTTGTTATTGCCTTGAAAAAAAATGATAGTGTTATCAAGGTGCGCGCAACTAATCTGTGCCAATAATTTTCCATTTGGTTTTCCCTTTGATCACCAGGTTGCTGGATGGACACAGGTATATGGAGATATCCTGTCTTTTGCCACCATTAGAGGAGCATCTCATGAAGCTCCATTTTCACAGCCTGAGAGATCCCTTGTTCTGTTTAATACATTTCTGGGTGGAAAACCTCTACCTTTATCTGCTAATAAACTGAGTGATTAAACCACATGGGCCACATGTCTGTGATTGTAATGTTGCAAAGACATCTCGAGACGGTTTCGGAGACACAAATACCTGGGATTTACTGAGACTAACTCTCTCTGACCAAAATGTTACAAAACTCGCACAATGTATGGCGCATCGCTCTAGCTAGCTTGAGACTTCGTCGCTTTAGCAGAAAGTATGAGGTCATCTGCGAAAAACAGCAGAAACTTCTGGTACTGTAATGTAAAGAAGACACTGTTTTACTTACCAAAAAAGGAGACACTATTTTCTTACCAATCGTGCAAAGAATTTACCACAAAAATAAGTAAAAATGGAGAAACAAGAAGTAAAAACAGAGGTTAAAAATGAAGAAACAACAAGTGAAACGGAGGTTAAAAATGAAGAAACAAGTAAAAACAAAGGTCCGGAGGTGTAGGAAAAAAAGAACCAAATATGCACACGTAAGGGCGAGAGAGAAAAAGTTAACTAACTGCAACCACAAACATGGGAATAAGTGCATATGATCTAAGAAGCACGGATACGGACACGCCAATGTTTTGATCGTAAGGCATTTTTTAGGCCCTTAAATGTTTTCCTTTAGTACACTTCATATGTTTTTTGGTGTTATTAGTTGTACGTATTAACTACAACAAAATGGTCCTATAACATGAGAAAATTTCGATAAAGAAAAAGAAAAAGGACAACATATTTTCTAATTATACAATGAAAAAGCAAAATATGACGGCTTTGTTTGGTTTCCATTTTTTAGTATTTTAGTTTTGGTAGTGGGTGCAGCGAGAAATAGAGTAATAATTGGAGAGAGAGGTAATGAGTAAAGATAGAAATGAAAGTAATAATTGGAGAAATAGGATAATGATTGAAAAGAAAAATAGGGTAATGATTAGAAAAAAAAACAAAGCAAAGTTAAAATGGAAAACAAACAAAGCTGAAATGATTTCACAGAGAGTTTTCAAGACGCAAGGTCAGGCCCGATCCTCAGATTTTCGAGGCCCTAGGTGGGATTTGAAAATGAGGTCTCTCATATGTAAATATACAATGAAAATAACCTTGTGGGTCAATGAAAATAACATCGTTCCAAAACTCTCACGCAAATGTTTTAAGAGCTGTGTCGATGTACGCGATGTAGATATCGCATGAGCTCAAACAGAAGTTTTATCTAGGGGTAGTAATGGAATTTTCAAAATTTGGAGAGTACTTGTGGGGTGAGTGTGTAATTCGATCGGATGGGTGAAATTGCAAGTTTTTATTGAATCAAAGGCCGAAGCTCCAATTAATTTTTGGACATCCTAATATGTGAATTTCATTCTTAATTGATGTAACGCATGTGGCTGTGGACGTTGGACATAGCTATCATCGCTTAGACGATATGCATCATGCAAGAATATTAGTAGAACAAGGATCAACAAGGGCGGAGCTATGTTGGGGTCCGGTCTCCACGCCTTGAGTGTCCGAATTTTAAAAATTTTATTTTGTTTATACCTGATTTTGAATATTATATGTGATTATTCTCATATACTTACTTATAATCTTAATAATTTTGATTTGATTTGATAAAAAATTAGTTATTTTACATTCTCATTTCTTAATTTCTTTCACAAATAAAAAATAAGCATGTGACGGTTGAAATAGCCTAAAGAAAAAAATAAAATGATTGGTATACTTTAACATCATTAGGCTAGAATCATTTCAATGTAGAAATGTAATGTATTAGAAATCAAAAACCCTATGATATATTAAGTATATGATCCGATAAAAAATATGTCTATATTAAGCCAGCCCCGGAATTCTAATCCCGGCTCCACCACTGCGAATCAAGACAAAATGCACCAATAATCAAAGCAAGAATACGACTCTCTCCCCCTCTTTTGTTTCTTTCATGTGTATGTGATGGATGCTTGCAAAGTCGGTAGACTGACCAGAAACCTTTTTGATAATTCAACCATTTGGGCGAGTTTACGAGCACCTCAACTAATTCGGAAGCCTAATCTCACCACCCACTTGCAAGGGATCCAATCAAAACCGGAGCAAAACTCCTGTATGAACTGATCTCAAAAGAGTTTATAGGACCAGACCGAAAACCTTTTTGTCAAACACATGCATGTTCTTCCTATATATTGACGAGCTCCGATCCAAAGCAAACACATATATAATTTATATAAACGTTTTGTATTGAGAGAGAGAGAGAGAGAGAGAGAGAGAGAGATGGGGAGGAACAAACAAGTGATATTGAGAGACTATGTAAGAGGTGTTCCAAAAGATTCGGACATGATTGTGTTGAGCTCAGACAAGAGTAGTGTTGTAGCTTTGCCACAAGGTTCCAACGCAGTGGTGGTGAAGAACCTCTACTTATCATGTGATCCTTACATGCGACATCTAATGTCCAAATCTACTGAAGCTCAAAAGCCGTTCACTAGCTATTCTCCTGGTTCTGTACGTACCACTCCTAACTCTCCTCCTTCATTTCTCGACGCGCACACACACATATATAAAATTCAAGGTTGTAAATTAATGAATTCAAAGGACATATAGGAGTACTGTCGGATGGTTGAACAACTGATACGGAACGGTTGATACGCTACGTAGCCTGAACAACTGATATGCAACGTAACCTGAATTTAGAGGACATATAGATCTATAGTTCCATCCAATAATTACTTGAGATATTTTGTAATAGGAAAGCGATATTTTCATTGATAACAATGGAGCTCCATACAAAGAACCTAAATTTTATTTTATTTTTGAAAGGAAAAATAGCATTTTATTTAGGGAAAGGAAAAAGGTTTAGAACCAAATGTTGGAACCAAGCGAAGGGATGAAACCCAATGCAACACCTGAGGGCTTAAAGTGCCTAGATATACATTAAACAGCACAAATAATCCAAAAGGCCTAAAAGTCCAAATACAACAATGAAAGTCCATCCGAAAAGAAAACCCAAAATCTAACCCTAGAGCTGCCACCCACTGCCACTGACAGAGCCACCTCCACCGCCAGATTTCAAAACCGACAACTGCCATGCCTCCATAGGCCACCCACAGCAGAGAAACCCAGAACCAGAGCAAACCCAACCTGCCACGGAAGCTGCACCTTGCCGTTAGGTGAGTACCGGGTTGCCCAAAGAACCTAAATATTAGCCACAACTATTTAACCATTACAGCCGTACTACTAGAAAACCAATTAAAGATAGATATGGAGTCACACACTTGCCATTGTTACGAGCAAAAGAATACCAGACGGCCGGGTAAGAAAGAACATGAATCTGTGCTTAAGCGTGAGCTTGATCTCTTTGTTTTTTGTTTTGAACGGCGAAAAAGATTTTATTGATTATAGAGATCAAATGATGAAACCATGTACAATAGTCAATAGAAGAAGAAATAAATGCATTGAGAGAGCCTCGAAGAGTATAAAGACACTTCTACTACTACAAAGATGATCATCGAGTGTCATTTCATTATGGATTATGTTAAGGAAATAGAGTCTCACATTGCTTGAGAGTAGAATGTGTGATCACTTAATAATATTTGGGACCTCTCCACTCATTGTCAATTAATTTTGAGATGGACATAAAGTTTCCACATGGTATCAAAGCAAGACCCATTCCACCCATCTCACATTTTAAAAATTCACAATCTACACCCCACAATGACAGACTAGTAAAAAAGCTGATGATAGGACCCAAAAAGTGGTCATACGTAACAGACCTTAAACGCGGCTGCATGTGAAAGGGGATGTTAAGAAAATAGAGTCCTTCAATGCTTGAGAGTGGAATGAATGATTACTTAACAACATTTGAAATTTTTCTACTTATTACCAATTGATTTTGATCAGATGAGTATAAAGTAAGCGATCATGTGAGTCCCGAATTGCACTCGGATTTCAAACCTTCGAATGAGATATTGCTACGCCAATCTTCACCAAGGATGAATCATTTGGAGATCCCAATAAACGCCACAACCAAATAAACTCCAAACAAGTCAAACAATGGGGAAAGCAAATGTAGTGGCAGCCGTGTGGTAGGCGCACTATACTCATGGAGTTGCATTTCTTTTACCTCTGTGCATGTGTACACAACACAAAGGCCGTATATACTATATAGACATTAAGAGAGAAAGATGGGTTTATTGTAATAGATGTGCGGCTCTCGTTATGCCAAACCTTGGGGTCATCGGGCGTTATGCCCGATGGTTACCTTCAGGGCCCTGTAATTAGTCAAGGTGCACGCAAATTAGTTAACTAGTCCGGACATCCGGCTATCAAAAAAGGAAATTGTAATAGATGTGAATATGACGCAATGCAGGTCATAAGGGGTTACGGAGTAGCTAAGGTCATGGATTCGGGGCACCCAAAATTCGAGACGGGTGACTTCGTCTGGGGAAAAACTGGATGGGAAGAGTATAGTCTCATTACGACGCCAGAAACACTTTTCAAAATTGAACATACTGATGATGCAGTTCCCCTCCACTACTATACAGGAATCCTTGGTAAGTATTCATGCTGGAGCTACATTTTGCTTATGTCTTTTCTGTTAATGGTTTTAATGAATCCAGCTAGGGGAATTAAGTTCGGTTACGTAGTGGTGTGAACTAGTGGAAGGGTGGGAGATAAGTTGTGAAGAGTTTCAAATTATTATTATTATTTTTGAACGGCGAAGAGTTTCAATTTATAATATGTAAGTGGAGTTCAAGGGTATAGTACCTGTTAACTAGGAGTGATGAGTTTTTTTTTTTTATCGGCAAGAGAAGAGATTTTATTTATCCTTGAGAATGATTACAAAGACTAAAAGAAACGTGGGAACAAAGGCATCATTCCTAAAGAGTAAAGACGTTCAAGATTCCAACTAGATTGGCAGGCCAAGGACAATCCCTTGCCGCCCACGACCCGAAGAGAAGCAATGTTAGTGAGAAGCCAACCACAAAATAAACAGACAAAGAAACAAAGCCTAAGAGCCTCGAACACATAAACCAAATTAATCTGGCAAAAACAGCCAGACCCAAAGAAGCAGTAGCAGATTTGATCCAAACTGTCGATCAACAGCAGCAGGTTTCATTGTCTAAACATGACTGCCTTTTATTACCATCCGCAGGGCATATATATCCATACCCGTTAATTTCTTGATGTTGATCCCTATACGTATGTTTTTTTGGTACATATATATAGGTATGCCTGGTCTGGCAGCTTATGTTGGTTTCTATAAGATTGGTGCTCCCAAGAAAGGAGAATGTGTTTTTGTATCTGCAGCATCAGGTGCAGTTGGTCAACTGGTTGGACAGTTTGCAAAAATAATGGGTTGCTATGTTGTTGGAAGCGCGAGTACTAAAGAAAAGGTGATTTTCAAATTTTTTTTTTTTGGCTCAGCAAAGAAAGATTTTATTAACCGAAACAAATTACAACATGAAATACATGATATTCTAACTTCTTTTTTTGGTTTTGTTCGTACTACCAAGGTTGATCTGCTAAAGAATAAGTTTGGATATGATGCGGCTTTCAATTACAAGGAGGAAGACGACTTGGATGCGGCTTTGAAAAGGTTATTTAGTTTCCACGAGTACTGAGACTAATTTCTCGTCTAATGGTTTTTGAGATCGGAAACAATGTCGATCGACTGTATCTATTCAAAGGTTGCCTCTGGTTTTCAAGCATTATCTGATTTTTGGTTAGGTGTCTTCCCCAAGGCATTGACATCTACTTTGAGAATGTTGGAGGGAAGATGTTGGACAATGTACTTCTCAACATGCGAAACCACGGCCGCATTGTTGTCAGTGGAATGATCTCCCAGTACAATCTCGAGCAAACTGATGGAGTGAAGAACATGATGTGCCTCGTCTACAAGCGCGTCCGGATGGAAGGATTTGTTGCTTTCGATTACTATCCTCTTTACCCCAAGTTCTTGGACACAATGTTGTTGTATATCCGACAAGGAAAAATTGTGTACGTTGAAGACATTTCCGAAGGCCTGGAGAGTGGACCATCAGCTTTTATAGGGCTTTTCACCGGCCGCAATGTTGGGAAACAGATTGTTGCAGTTGCTCGAGAATGATTTTCGGACCCTCCTCTTCCCGTTGGCGTGTTTGGTTCTAGTACCGAAAATCATCATTCGATCTCATTAGTCACACTATTTTACTCGCGTTGGAGTAATTATTTTTTTCTCAAGTTTCAAGAATAAAGTGATATGAACCTTTCAATTCAATTTATTTTGCATGGTACTTCCTCTTTGCTTTTGGAGGGTGTTTGCCGGCTTAAATGGCATGCATGAAATTTCCCATTAGCTTATGCTCTTAATGAAGATCGAATATGAAAGCTAAGAAGAAGGAGACTCTCTAGCAAAGAGAGCTCCTAAACCGGGTGAAATACAACCCGTAAGAATCAAAATTTTCCCATTTAGACAATTAGAAGCTAGCCAGTAAGCTCTCTTTCTCTTGTTCTTCTCGCCACAACACCACACGAAGGACCATTGTCTTGCCACAGCCCATTCCTAAATATCATCAACCAGAGCAGCTATCTCCCAAGGGCAAGGCTTCCTTGGTCATTGTCATTGATGCTGTTATTCAAATTCTTACAATCTGATTCAAACACTACTGATCGTGTCATTAAATAATTACTACTACCTAAAAAATATAGAGGTAACTAGTCCGGGTATCGTCCTCAAGGATTACGAAGGCTAAGTTGCTGCTACTTCAATTGATTTCTAACTTAATTCAAAAAAAGATTTGATTGTTTGGTTTTCTAAATTATGCAAATTAAATTAATCTAAAGCAATTAAAAAGTAAGAGTTTATGAGAGAAAAGACCTAGGGTTTCGAATCCACTCGATCCCTTGCTATATAGCATATATTAATGTTTAGGGTTAACTATTTGAATCAAACCGGACACCGTAGGGTTTGCGGGCCCACAGGGTATCACCTAAGGATTAATCGCAAATCACCGAATGACATGGGATATCACCGCCTAGCACGAACCGTCTTACTAGTACGACTCGTACACGGACCGTCTAATAGCATGACATGTCTTACGGAGCATAGCCCATCTCACCCAATTATTACGAACTAATAAAACCGTTGTATGAAGTACTGTTTGAAATCTAGAAAAACAAACACAGTAGATTGAATGAAGAAAATTAACATTAAATAAAATCTTTAATTCATACAACCCTTGTTTGAATAGAAAAATTCTAAACAAAACATAAATTACATTGCTCAGAGATCGTTCTTCATCTACCTACGCCCTAAGAGAGGGGTTTAACCGGACATCGGAGTGGTACTCATTGAAGCTAGGCTGACAGTAGCTAGACATGAAACTGTGATGGTTTTCACGTAGCAAATATTCTCGGCTTTCGGATCGAAGCGGCAGCATTTCTTTCTTTTCTCCACTGTAATGCGTGCTGCTCACTGTTATGTGAGTGGCCTTTTATAAGCTGCTGATGCCGCACATAAAAGCCCTCTTTTCTTTTGCAAATCCCAGCCAACTTCCATTTGAAAAAATGACGGTCCATGACGTATTTTGATAATTAATACTTATTAAAGACATTTTAGTATTAACAAATGTTCTCAAAATTTTCTTGACGGGTATTAATTATCAAAACACGTCGTTGGCCGTTATTTTCTCCTTCCATTTTTCCTCCTTGAATTGGCCCATCTTTTAGTCAAACTAATTGTGAACCACTTAGCCCACCTAATAGACATAAGTGTAAGTCCAATTCTTACGGTGGAAGTCTAATTCCTTGGCCAATTTGAATTCGAATGGCCCAACGTTGAACACCATTTAATATTTTAATTTTGCATGTTTTTTATCAAATCCTCCAAATACTTACAACAAAAATAAAAGCATAAATCTCTAATATAAATAGATTTAGCAATGATAAATTAGGAGGTGTGTATGTGAATATTTACGCATCTATTTCAAACACTACCCCTGCGAATTCCATCTCTACCGCCATCGCCCAAGCGATACGCATTAAAGAATGTATAATTATACATGATTCCAACTTAAATTCAATTTTTTGAACGTCCACTCACTCAAAAGTGACACATCTATCACACTTGTTTCTTTAACTACCTAGAAAAATAGAAAAATAAAATAGTTCCAAGATTACATATAACCAAGTAAGGAGTAGAGTTTGAAACTCTGTTTACCCAAAAGGCTCAAACAAAAAACTTACAATCTTTAATCCCAAACAGATCATGAAACTTTTAATCATCTAAACCAATAGCTCAAGTTGTATTGAACAACAATTTTATTCTCTTACATATTAGTTAAAAAGAAAAAGAATCTGATGCAAAGAATTACTATTGGCCGCAACGAATTACTCTTGGCCGCGAAAAATTATTATTGGCTGCATAGAATTACTCCTGGATGCACATAATTACTCTTGACCGCAAAGAATTGCGAGACCATAAAGTAATTTGATGCGGCCAAGTGCAATTCAATAAGGCCAAAAGCAATTCGATGCGGCTAAGTGCAATTTGATGCAGCCAACAGTAATTTGATGCGGCTAAGTGCAATTCGTAGCCGTCAAGTGCAATTCGATGCAACCAATAGTAATTCGATATGGCTAAGTGTAATTCGATGCGACCAAGAGCAATTCGATGCGGCCAAGTGCCTCATAGGGGTTGATTGGACCAAAAAAACTTTTGACGAACACATGCATGTTCTTCCTATGTATTGACGAGCTACGAACCAAAGTGAACACAAGTATAATTCATATAAACATTTTGTATTGAGAGAGAGAGAGGGGGAGGGGCACAAACAAGTGTTTTGAGAGACTATGTAGGTGTACCAAAAGAGAAAGGTGAATGTGTAGTAGTGGAGGTTCCCGGAGTACTACATGGTCTTGGTAAGTGCTTCGGAGAGAGGCTACCCAATCATAGCATGGATGCTCCGCTGGTTTGAATTATCAAGAAAAAATAAAAGGTTGAGTGTTTTTTGTTTATGTGTCTTGTCTAAAAATGGTGACAAAGGAGAGTGAAGAATGTTCTACTATGTTTTATCTTTGTAACCTCTTCACACATGGATAAAAAGTAAAAAGTAAAATTTTCACTTCACTTTCTACCTTTCTCCAAATTTGGTGGCTAAATTAATGATGAGTAATAAATATTAGTAGTACTCTTTTTTCTTCCTTTTCAAGTGATTATTCAATGTTTTTGGAGAACCGCCACATGTATGGTACTCCAGAGACTTTTCCCATCACCATGTGCAACTATATTCACACCAATGTGCAATGAAAAAACACTCTAAAACACCATATGGTGACGCTAAATGTGCACTTAATAATTTCTCCTCGCTTCCTGCCGTAAAATGTAAGCTAAATCAAGGAACTCGATATGTAAGTGGTTGCTCTAAATTAAGGCTGATAGACAAAACAAACCACTTAATTAAGTTTGAGCTTGCATGCGCTCATTTGATATCGTAACATATTTTTAAAACTCGTTCATATTTTGAATCAAGTTCAAACAAACTACTACTTGGCTCATTCGATTTTTGATGATTAAAAAATTCAAGCTACTCAACATCAGTGTGATCGGTTCAATTAATGATTTTTTTGAGTCGATTGTCGCGTAAACCAATCAAGAACATATTTTTAAAATTCGTAAAGTTTCCAAACTAAGATTGAAAAATCTAGCGTTCGGCTTCCTCAGTTCATTTATCTGCCCAACTCGAATCCCTCAATTTAAAATTTCAAATAAAGCGTTACGGTGTGATAAAAAATAAATAAATAAAGCTTTACGGTGTGATAAAATATTACAAAACTTGCACAATGTATGGCGCATCGCTCTAGCTTGAGACTTTGTCACTTTAGCAGAAAATATGAGGTCATCTGCAAAAAAAAACAGAAACTTCTGTTACTGTAATGTATAGAAGACACTGTTCTACTTACCAAAAAAGGAGACACTATTTTCTTACCAATCATGCAAAGAATTTACCACAAAAATAAGTAAAAATGGAGAAACAAGAAGTAAAAACAGAGGTTAAAAATGAAGAAACAACAAGTGAAACGGAGGTTAAAAATGAAGAAACAAGTAAAAACGGAGGTCCGGAGGTGTAGGAAAAACGAACCAAATATGCACATGTAAGGGCGAGGGAGAAAAAGTTATCTAACTGCAACCACAAACATGGGAGTAAGTGCATATGATCTAAGAAGCACGGATACGGACACGCCAATGTTTTGATCGCAAGGCATTTTCAGGCCCTTAAAATATTTTCCTTTAGAACACTTCATATGTTTTTTGGTGTTATTAGTATTAAGTACAACACCATGGTCCTATAACACAAGAGAAAATCTCGATAAAGAAAAAGGACAACATAGTTTCTAATTATATTAGAAAAGCAAAATATGACATGATTTCATGGAGAGTTTCCAAGGCTCAAGGTCAGGTCCGATCCTAAGATTTTCGAAGTCCCTAAGTGGGATTTGAAAATGAGGCCTCTCATATGTAAATATACAATGAAAATAACCTTGTGGGTCAATGGCGGAATGTTGTACCATATCTTAAGTTCCTTAGGTTGTGTGTTCGAGTCTCGGCACCGCGCTCCAAAACCTTTCTTTGGGTGAGTTCAAGCATTGTCAACCATCGGTACTTTTGGAAGTACGAGCTGAAACGAAAGAGAGTTAAGTCCTGATTTTCAGCGCAAAACTCTCACGCAAATGTTTAGCGGTTCGACTTGGTCGGTTTGGAAGGATTTGAAACAGTCTAAGTACTTCGAAAAAATCTAAAAAACTTTCAAAACTTTGCATCTGTAAAAATGTTATATTACTCAAGTAACACTTTTTAAAATAAAGCACGTTCAATCTGTTTTGTATTTGTATTTTGTCTCAATTATGTAATTGTAACTTTATCAATGAAATTGTTCTTTGTATTTTCCTAACAATGTATGATCCTAAGTCTGAGGCAATTAGGTTGCTCTAGAAGCAAATGAGTGAAAGGAGGCATGATAAGTCTAAACTGTAGGGGACATGCCACACTGCAACATCTCATGGGAAAACCTCTTGGACTTCATCTACTTGGCGAGACCTACAGGTAGGCTTGATCAATGACTTATAAGTAACAGCATTAGGAATAATATCCTTTTCTTCCATTGTTTTTAATAGAGATTTCGCGCATCCTTCACAAGCTTGCCGCTAACAAGAGCGTGAATGACAGCATTGTAAACTTTCTTATCCGGACAAACACCAAAATACCAAATTCCTTCATCTGATTAAAAAGCTTAAGGACCTCATTTAGCTTACTAAATTTCGAACTACAAGAAATCATACTCGAGTACAATAGAACATCGCATGACACCCCTCTCTCACTCATCTCCGTTTTATTGAACAGCCCAAATGCTAATAGTTAAATGATTTTCGAAAGGCTGCGATTCCTGCGAATGAATTCACTCATGCCTTCTTTCGCTCACTCATTTGCTTAAAGTGCTCTAGAAGCAAATGGTTGTTGTCCAAACAATGATACTTACACCATGTTGATTAGCAAGTTTTGTCGGTGGCGCCAACTTGACAATATCTTCAAGTCGTGGGGTGAGATGAGCAAGAATGGTGGCCACAGACCGAAGCTCATATGTTGCGTTGATACAAGGTCTCTTTTTGAATGGAAAGTCGGTTGCCCAAAAACAAAAATCAAAGCTAGAAAAGATGCTTTAGAGTTGAGTGTTGGATCAGGAATTCTGTACCCCACCACCACCACCACCAGCAGAAAAGCCTCCTTAAAGTTCAGTCCGAATGATTGGAGGTTTGAATGTTTTAAAGGCTTTTGAACTAATTTCCAATTGCACGTACGGGTCTCGATGTCTGATTCCAGATTTTTCGGTCCAAACAACGTTA
>BPLS01018674.1:0-11418 GCA_019656275.1 Rhododendron kiyosumense
ACAGATAAATTACAACCAAATCAAATAGTTTATTCTGGAGTCAATTTCCAATTCACTTTTTTCCAACAAGTGGAACGAGGCTTTATTCATGAATTTTTTCGAAAAAATGAAAAAAGGGTTAAATCGACTTTGTAACCTAATTTATCTCTGGTATTGGACACATCATTACGAATATCTATATGTATAATTTTGTAGATCTATTTAATGGGACAGTATACGAGATCCAGGACTCCCTATTTTTAGAGAAATATTGAAGCGCATATGAAAAGCCTTGATCGTCTTTGTCCACGACTATTGAAGAGGTATTATCTTGTTGTGTCATGAATAAATCGAGTCTGCATGAATTAATTAGTTTGTAATTGCATGTCGTACGCCGTACCCATTCAAAGTTTCCTACGTGAATATATAGAATAGACACCCGGGGACCTTACGCATTTCAAATGCCGTAATCACTCATAATATCACTCATATATATATCAGTGCAAAAATAGCTAGATAGTATAGGAACCTGGGGACCTTCTAGTGTATATTTCATGATCCGAGCTGGGTTTCATCTTGGCTTTGATTGTCGAGGAGGCTGCACTACGTAATGCGCTTCTGCAATATAGGGTCCCTAGCCTCCTACAGGCTACAACACATATCTGCCCTAATTAACTTTTATGATCATTTGTAAATTGTTTTCTGTAAGAATATCAATTGCACATAAATTTAACTACAGTTTAGGGAGGAAAAAGTACAATTTAACTACACTAAAATAATATACTTTATATGAAGTCAAATCCACAAAAAATAACAAATCGGAATTGATAGGAGTGAATTCTCATCTATCTAAACCTTGGAAGTATATAAAAATACAAACCTTATTGACAAGTCAGTTTACCTTCAGTTTTCTTTTCTTTTTTCATCCAATTTTTGGTTGAATTTCTCTCCTCTCTCTCCCAACTTGATATACCATTTATCAAGTTTTTCCTAATAAACTTTTTGCCAATAAAAAAAAAAAACTACAAACCTTATTGACAAGTCATTTAATTTGCAGTCTTAGTAGCATGATGTAAATTTGTTACATCACATATTCTGAGTTCAAAAAAAATATTAACCTACTCGAAATGTGTGATGCAACAATGCATATTCAACTTTCGATTAACTCGTCGGATCTGAGGACTTGCTTAAGAATAAAAAAAGAGGAACCTCCTGAAAATACCACGGACTAACGCGTATGATCGTATTCATGGAGATTTATTATATTATCATGAGATGGTTGTGTAATTTTTTATTTTTTATTTTTTTTGTCAACGGAAGAAGCATATTCATTTGTAAAAGTCAAATGACATCTACAGATTATTATCGGAATACAAATCAAATCTATATTATAAAATAGGACGGGTATCTTACAGGAATATTCCAAATTTATGTATACATATAAACAAAAGCACCTTTTTGGCCATTGGATTGAGTTTTTAATACGTTACAACTGTTGAATCTTATAACATGACATTTTGGTAAATACATTACATTTAAGTGGCATTTTAGTGAGGGATGACGGAATTTCAAATAAAATTTCCTCTCAAAACCAATATTATTGGTGTAAATTGGGGAATTAGTTATAGAAAGAGCCCATGCCTAAATTGGGGAATTTATGTGATTTTTCCGATTGCCCGTGCCTAGATGGAGCCCCAGAGGGAGGAATCATCAGACACCAATTTACTTTCTATAATTAATTGCCCCTTCTCCCTATAGGTTTCATCTCTCTCTCCATGCAGGCAATAGAAATAAGTTGGGTGCATGTGGTCTGACGAAGCAGACGACGGTCATGACGTCGCTGCAAAATCATTGAGATCGCTCTGTTTAAACCCGTGGTTCCCATCTCTAGCTTCCTTCCTTCACATGTACTCGATACCTTTTTTGTGTAGCCAATAAGGTGTTTGATAGAATGCCCAACACATGTTCGGTGAATCTGTAGTAGTGACTTGGTTTTTATGGTAAGTAGACTACTTTTTATTCAATTGTATGTGTTTTGGAAAATCTTCGGAAGCAGGTAATGGCTATTGGCCATCCATTTAAGTTGGAAAATGTGTAAGCGCATGCACTATGTGAACAATAGTTCATGATTGAGTGTTTCATCCTTTTTTTTCTCAGGTATATAAGGCTGCATAAATCAAAAACACCAAATTAAAAAGGTGTTAATTTCCGTCCCCTACTCTTATTGCTTTCTTATTTTTATAAAACTAGAAGGCCAAAACCAGTACCAAAAAGAGATTTCATAATTATTTTTCGTCCCCTACTGATTTAGTTGATGCAAAGCATTGGTTGGTATGCTTAAATTTTAAAATGTTGGTTTTTATAATCTTATCTTGGACATGGGTTGATATATATATATGGGGTTCAATATCCAGTATTTATTTGCAATGTGCTGATCGTTCGAGTCGTGCCTTCAGGCACGAGCATGTAATAGCAATGTGCCATTAAGTACATTGCGCCGTGCCTTTAGGCACAGGCATGCACTAGTCATATGACATTTACAGATTCCCACCTGAATACAGAGACACAACCAAAGCCCAAAAACTAACAATATACATGAAAAGCAAATAGACAAATCTGATATCTAGCGCCTAAGCAAGATTTATCGCTCATTCCACACCGTTATCAACAAGAATCGACTTATGTAGAGCTAGTACCCAGACACCCTTAATACCTCGGGATGACAAAACTCCATATCAATAAAAGACTATATCAAAAATCAATGAAAATCAACAACCCACTAATACATCGTTTGAGACCACGTGCAAGATTCTCAGCAACCAAACAAAACAGCATTTAAAGCATCAGAACAAAGTACTATTTAACTACAGTTCAGGAAAAACAAATAAAAGAGAATACTATTTAACTACAAATTATATACTTTATATGAAGTCAAAACCAATAAAATACTAACAATTTGGACATTAATAGGAGTGAGTTCTCATCTATATAAAGTCTAAACCTTGGAAGTAACAGAAATACAATAATACATTGTTTGAGTAGCCGGGGTGTTTGGGCTTCCGCCTTTTGAGGTGTTTTTTTTTTTTTTTTCATCTGATCTTTGGTTGAATTTCTCTTTCCTCTCTCCTAACTTGATATGTCATTTGTCAAATTTTCCCTAATAAACTATCCACCTATACAAAAACTACACACCTTATTCACAAGTCATTATGCAATCTTAAAAGTATGACGTAAATTTGTTGCATCACACATTCCGTGTTCAAAAAAAAAAAGTATTAACCTACTCGGAATGTGTGATGTAAAAATGTAGATTCAACTTACGTGGCGTTGGCTAGCTAAAATGGCTAAAAACACTTTTCTTGATGCTCCTCATTGCTAAAATACTGTCAACGGTCATTTTCTATTGCTTTAACTTAGGAAAAATGAGAGAAAAGAAAGGAAAGTTAAAAAAATTTCCCTCCAATTGTTTGGATTGGAAAGAAAGAGGATAGAAAGGAAAATGTTTTGTTATATCCCTTCAACTTTAAGCAAAACTTCACTTTCGTCATTCATGTTTCAATTTGTACAAATATATAAATGCATTTTGGAATTGGTTTCCATGTCATCCTTGTGTTGGATGCCGTTGGTCACGTGCCCAGCAGATGAATATTTTTTTTGTGCGGTACAATGCGTACCCACTATATATAGGACCAGTCGACTTATTAGCATGCATTCACGAATTCCTGGTGACAGACCGCTGGCAAACCAGTACTCCAGGAAGAAGAATCTTCTGCTCATAATTAAACAGCCCCATTAATTTCTACTCTTCCAAATCTGCCAAAGTAACACCGCAGCCGAGGCCAACAAACCATTCCTTATTTGGTGCATGCACCTTGCCATTGAAATATTGAATAGTCCATTTAAAAATAAAAAAAAGAGAAAGAGCTCCTTTTTTTGGAGTGCCTTTTACTTTCATGGCACATTTGTTTTTCTAGAGTAGGAACTTTTTTGGGTTGGGGGTAAATCAACTTGGAATAAAAAATTGGGTTAAGCACATGTACATGTTTACAAGGAACGTACATATCCCAAAAAATAAAAGAAAATGTACAACTCACCGGAGCGGGATATATAATAACAAATTCTTGCACAACCCGCATGGACAGGTATAAATTCGCAAAATGCAGAACTTCGGTAAAAGAAATAGTAGTAGTAGCCACACGGTCTAGAACCCAATCAGAGGCTAGTAACATGATCACGTGGGTTTCCAAAATCCAAACTGAACTAAAAAGTCAAAACACATCTGTCATTGTAGTGGAAGTCAACGTTGGGTAACAAGGCCCAGAACCTGGTCAACCTTCCAAAATAATACTACTACGTAAATCTAGAGGTGGCAAATGAGCGAGTCTGTGTCACGCCCTCAATTTTCAAAACATAAGTATAAGAGATTTTCATACATAAAACCTCACAATAATTCATACAATACCCCAAAAGAGTTTAACATTCTAGTTTCTTTAATAACACTTCAACATTCATATGTTTACAAAAAATACACCAAAAAATAAAAAATTACGATCGAAACCTATTTTTTAATAAAGAAAAAAATAAGCCAATTTTTTGTCTTTATTAAAAAAATTAGATTTCGATCATAATTTTTTACTTTTTAGATTTCTCTCATCATGATAATACAATAATTTTCAAAAACTTGATGAAAAACTAACAAATACGAAAAAAAAAATTGAATAAAGACACACAAAAAAAAAAGCCAATTGACTTATTTAGCCGAACGGGACCTAATTGGGGAAGTCAACTCAGTGCTTGCGTAGATGTTCTTAAATGCACTGAGATTGTGAGATTAATTTACACGAAAGAGAAGTTGGTCGCTCCATACGGGCGACAATCTTTGTAAGTTCGATCGGTATGCAGTTTCAAAGAACAATGCATCACAAAAACAATTATAGTCCACCACCATTATAGCATCAGCCCAAAAGATATTAATGATTTGATCATCCTAATCATATGTTTGCAACTTAAAGAAAAAGGAAAATGATATTGGCACTCCAAAAATTGATGCAGGGACTCCAAAAAAAAAAGATATACTGATTTTGGAGTGCCTGCATCATTTTTTGGAGTGCCAATATCATTTCCCAAGAGAAAAAAAGAGGAATTTTCCAATACCTTCACTACTGCAATAATAGAGAAAGATCACGGTTTTTACCCGTGGTTTTTGTATTTTTATCATAGTTTTAAAACCGTGGTCTATCGGGCTGTTATTAAAAATCTACTATTTTCAATCACAGTGTTTGAGGTTGGGGAACCAGAAGAAGTTGTTGAGGTGTGAGAAGGTGAGTCCAGAAAATATTGGCTTAATGACCTTTTTGGTCCCCGAAGTATTTCCGCAGTGCCACTTTGGTCCCCAATATCTCAATTGCTAACATTGCATCCCCCAAGTATCAATTTTGTATTTAAAAGGTCCCTACGGCTCACGCCGTTCCTTCCCTCCGTCAAAACCAAGGGCAAAGTTGGTATTTCACCTCAAAACGGTGTCGTTTGGTTGGAAGAAACGGCTTTTTGACTTTTTTGGTCCCCAAAGTATTTCTGTCTTGCCAATTTGGTCCCCAAAGTATTTCCGTCATGCCAATTTGGTCCCTAATATTTCAATTGCTAACATTACATCCCTAAAGTATCAATTTTGTATTTAAATGGTCCCTGCGTTTCACGCCGTTCTTTCCCTCCATCAAAACCATGGGCAAGGTTGGTATTTCACCTCAAAACGGTGTCGTTTGGTTGGAAACATAAATTTTTCTTTTTTATGGTTCTCTTAAGTTCTCATTGAAAGCCTTAAAGTCAAAAAAATAATTATGACTCTTTAGAATAAAATGATCAAAGAATTAAGATATTCGCACTGGTTTAGACGGGTTGAAAATTGAAACACTTAATTTTTTTTAGGCTTTGGTGAAAAAATTAAGTGTTCAAATTTTCTATCTGTTTGAACCGATGCGAAGATCCTAATTTTTTGATCATTTTATCCTAAAGAGTTATAATTATTTTTTTGACTTTAAGGCTTTCAATGAGAACCCTAAGAGAACCATGAAAAAGAAAAATCTATGTTTCCAACCAAACGACACTGTTTTGAGGTGAAATACCAACCTTGCCCATGGTTTTGATGGAGGGAAAGAACGGCGTGAAACGCAGGGACCATTTAAATACAAAATTGATACTTTAGGGATGTAATGTTAGCAATTGAAATATTAGGGACCAAATTGGCATGACGGAAATACTTTGGGGACCAAATTGGAAAGACAGAAATACTTTGGGGACCAAAAAAGTCAAAAAGCCGTTTCTTCCAACCAAACGACACCGTTTTGAGGTGAAATACCAACTTTGCCCTTGGTTTTGACGGAGGGAAGGAACGGCGTGAGCCGTAGGGACCTTTTAAATACAAAATTGATACTTGGGGGATGCAATGTTAGCAATTGAAATATTGGGGACCAAAGTGGCACTGCGGAAATACTTCGGGGACCAAAAAAGTCATTAAGCCAGAAAATATTGGAAGGCAGCTGGTTTTCGTTGTATTCGTCATATTGTTGCTTATAAGTTTAGACCCTATGGCGGGGAGTTTGGATGGCAAAGAACCGTCGAACGACAAAAGGGGACCTAAACCTAAATGGATTGTCATAGTGATCACCATTTTGGTGGTAGGTGCTATTTTTATGGCTGGACTTGGTTATTCGGTATATAGATGTCTGGTACCCAGAGCAACAACCCTAGATCCATCAGTAGTAGAGCCGACATTTCCGGAGCTTATGTACCCCACGCTGAATGAAGTTGGTTTTGGGTGCTACGGAATGTAGCATCTGTCTCCAAGACTTCACCATGGAGCTCGGGTGAGTGTACTCCCCAGTGGCCTCCACATCTATCACCCTCTGCATCCGGAATGGATGACTACAAGACAGGCATTGTGTCTTGATTGTCGCCATGACTACTATCGACCGGGCATGCTAGCTAGCTGATTATTTGCCTTGAGTTTTGGCAAGCACACAGATGCCACCCGGCCTTGTATTACCGAATCACAACAGGCCCTAATACTTTTATAGTCGATCAAGTAAAGGATTCGATCCAGAAATTCATTTGCTTGCACCAATTCAAAAACCATGTGGAACAGTAATCTCTCAATTTCCCTTTCTCTCCCCCCCCAAGTAAAATCTGTCCTTGGTTCAGGATCCGAGTTACTCCAAGTAAATAAAAGCCCAAATCAAAGATAAAATAAAGGCACAACATGCCTCCAACAAAAAAATCCCAAAAATATATACTCGGTGGCATACATGTAAATTAGAGAATTAAAGGGTCCATTTTTATCAGAAAATTAATCTTACTAATTGGAATCAGGCTTTTGCACCCGTGCTTTTTTTGTGCCGTTGCCGTGCTCGTGCCACGTTTTTCAAAACAACAAACCGACCATACCCACCTAGAGTGATTGGCAACAAGCTTTCTTCACTAACATGATTGATTAATTTGGTATGGAAAGAATACATTTACCAACATAGAGAGAGAATGGTTCAGAGAAAGGATTTGTTTCAGTGGTTACCCCAACCAAACGCCTTAATTTTACTTCATTAGTTGGAATCTAATTCTCTTCCTTTTTTAGGCGCAAACGTGTAGTAAGAGTGCTTAGCATAAAAAATCTAATTTAAACTTGAAAGCCATTAAAAATTTGTGCATGAATAGTGCCATTCACCAAGTGATAGATCACTTGTTCCGAATGCAATTGAGATTTTTTCTTATTGATTAGTACTCTTTTGTTTTGAAAAAAGTGATTTGTTTATTTTATGTGTGTCTTAGAAATTAGTAAAAGACCTCATTTTATATTATCGCTTTTGGCCTCCGAAAATTTATGGCCGGCCCTAGGTTGAAATTTGGAAAAAGATAGGATCGGAAGAAGATGGGATAGGGAAGTTAGGTTTTTTAGTTGTTAACATACTTACCCTGGTAGTAATAACACCAATATATGGTTTCACGTACAGGTAGTGATAATGCCAAAACTGTTTTTGTTGGTGTCAAAATTTTAGTGCACAAAAATCTTGTACACTGCACATGTTACAAGCCTTTTATGCACTAGAGTTTTGGCACCAACAAAAACAGTTTTAGCATTATCATGATTTCCAATGCTATGAAATAATGTACAAACATACGTACAGAATTTCAAATAGACCCATAGTGGTTTTTTTTTTAATCATGGAGGGCATACTATATATAGATCATATCACAGTCATAGAAGTAACTGTGTATGCATGTGTTATTATATCTTTGGGATATAAACAAATGATCCAATTGAATAGATGGCCAGTCATTTTTTCAGATTTCCCTTTTCCGCGAAGTTTGTTCGAACGGAGGGTTACCTAGATGCATGCTTTGTCAATCTGATCATTTTCGTGTACGATACTGGTAGTAGTAGCCTACACGGCTGCAGCGATAGCCTCTTCAACATATGAAAAAGGGTTAAGCATGGCCTGCATGAGCTAATGTTGGCTGCTATTGTGTATCAGGAGATGCATTAGAAACAAAACTTCCCGCTCGAATATGGTTGTGGTAATTGGACGAGTTTCAATTGAAATCCAAATGGCACGTTTAGTGAACATTTTAAGGAAACACAAATTTATCCACATGTGGCTGCGCTAATTGGATCTCTCTCTCTCTCTCTCTCTCTTTGAACTTGCGAGCCTTTCTCTCTAAACTTTTCTCCTTTTGGAGTTTTCTTTGTGGGAGTGGGGGTGGCCGCCACTCCTCACCTTCACCTCCCCCTTCCCTCCGGCCTCCACATGCACCTCCCCTCCCCCTCCACCCCTGCTTCCATCTTCCCCCCTCCGGCCCCTTCCTTCGTCCGCTTGTCTACCCTTGCTGGGGGCTGATCTGGAGAAGATTTGAAAATGGGATGGTTTGGCTTTGCTTATCCGGAAACTAAGCCGACGTATCAAGTGTGGCGGCTTTCGGCGACAGCATCCTTGGCCAGATTTTTTTTATTTTCCTGTCTCTTTTTGGTTTTGTTTGTTTTAGGTTTTGTTGGTTTGATTATCCCCCTTTAATGATAGTTTTCCCTCTCCGGTGTGGGGTTTCTGGTGTTGTTTTGGTTGTCTTTGCCGCAACTGAGGGTGTGTGCTGCTCTCTCTGTTTGGATGTCAGTCATGGCCTATTAGCTGGCAAAGTCCAATTGTGAGGCTCTAATGGGTGATCTTGGATACCTAGGCCTCTTGTTCAGTTATTTACTTCCCTTGGGATGATATGCAACCTTGATGTGTTCAGTTGATTTCTGATTATAATGCGACTCCGACCATTTAAAAAATAAAAATGGATCTCTCCATGAAAGAGTGAAGAACTGACCATTCGCTAATTGAATCTTGAATTTGTTGAAGTACAATACTGTCAAAAAGGACTTCTTGCCATGGTCTGTTTTTTCCATACCAATCTAATTGGAGGATGGAAAGGCAGTAGCTTTGGTGGGGAATGGAAGTGTGTATCATGAAGAGTACTTTTGTGGCACTGGTGGAAGGTGGTCTATCTCTTCTCTTCTGGCTACAAAAAGGAGACCTCTGGTTTTCTTTAAGTAATGTATCAGAGAATGAGAAACGACACGGAAGTCTGAGATATAGTGTGTGCGTGTGTAATTGTAATTGTATTCCACCCTTCAAAAAAAAATTGGCCTTTGTGAATTTTTAGCATGTACGTTACGTACTAGCCTTTCTGGAGTGTAATTTTAACTGGTATGAGACGAATTTATGCATGGTGGCATTGCTTATGGACGTGAAATTTCAATTGCACGTGTGAAACATTGTGCATTGCAAAATAACGTTAAACCATAGAATTGGATCATTAACTATATCGAGAAATTTCAAGGACGAGAAGCAAAAAAAGGATAACAAACACAAATTAATACTATATGAGGGAATTGTGAGTAAAGGACGAGAAGACAAATTAAATTGGGATGTCACAATATTTATCTATAAAAAGTTATCCAAACTCTCTTCTGCGCTCAGATCCAGCCCGAGGCATAAGCCCACCAAACCACCACTGCCTACGACAGCAAGCAGCACTGTGCAACATCTTAAGTTAGCTCCCTTGTTTCAAATCTTTGGGACGGCTATTTCTCTTTCCCAAAGACCAAAACATTTTTCTAAACGGGCTCCCTCTTTCCTTTCTTCTTTTGCTTTCTTTGTTTTTTTTTCCCAATAGAAGAAGCTTTATTAATGTCTTTAATGATTTAATGACGTGTCAATTATTGATTGGATACGCAAAAAACCCATATGTTTACGCTTCATGCGTGTCTACATAGAATTTAATCTCCAATTAAGGTAATATTAGCCAGATTAATACTATAATGTACCTTAAGTGGAGTGGTATAAACACTATATATACTCAAATAGAAATAATATTGTGAAGTGCTAGTCTATTGCTCAATTTTAGAGTTTGAAGAAACATCCAAAAGTACAACTGGATACAAAATTGCAACAGGCTTCAACTACTTGTAATCCTTTAGGTCTTAGGTCTCGGGTGGCTTTCTACCGGTGTGCCCTTAATCTTTATAGGAAATTAAGGGCCGGTCCTCCTTTCTAGCCTTGGTATGATCCCAACCCTGAAATATTTTCCCGAAGCTGGAGGGCTCGGGAATGTTGGGTGATGGACGTTTTTGTCCTTTTCCGGGTTTACTATATATAGGCTTGTTTTCAAAAGAATATTGGCGGAGAGAGAAGACGGAGAGAGAGAGACAGAGAGAGAGAGAGAGAGAGAGAGCGCGATCGCGATCGCGATCTTGAGAGCGATCTCGAGATCTTGGGAGAGATCGCGATAGAGAGAGCGATTGACGTCTAGGTTGAGCGATTTGATGTTCGATTGAGAGGAGGAATTGCGTTGGATTGAGATTCAATCGATCTTTTGAGGTATTTTTGATTATGTTGTTAGATTTGATTAGTTATTCAGTTGATGTACTTTTCGCAGTGATGTATGTTGCTTTGTGATTTGTTGTAGCTTTGTGGTGCGTGAGGAGATGCAAGTTGGAGTCGAGCAGATGAGGTATTTAATGTCGTTTTTGTTGTTAGATTTGATTTTTTTTTTTGATCCGCTTGTTAGATTTATCAGTGTTTATGTGATTGTTTTGATATATGAGAACTGTTTTTAGATCTATGAGAATTGGTTTCTGAACTATGAGAATTGGTTTCTGAACTACAAGAGCTGGTGTCCGAACCATGAAAACTGGTTTCTGAATATAGTTCTCATATGATTTTGATGTGAACTATCTTTTTGTGTATTTTGCGTGATTTTGATCCGCTTGTTAGATTTATCAGTGTTTATGTGATTGTTTTGATATATGAGAACTGTTTTTAGATCTATGAGAATTGGTTTCTGAACTATGAGAATTGGTTTTTGAACTATGAGAATTGGTTTCTGAACTACGAGAGCTGGTGTCCGAAC
>BPLS01018674.1:14722-26406 GCA_019656275.1 Rhododendron kiyosumense
GCTATGAGAAGTGTATATTTCTATTCGAAGTGTTTTTTTCCCTATGAGAAGTGTGTAATTTTGTATGAGAAGTGTTGTTTTCCCCTATGAGAAGTGTGTATTTTTTGTTGAGAAGTGTGTATTTTCCTATCGTTGAAGCACAACTAAATCACCTCAAGACAATCATTCTAACACAACATGCAGAAAATTAACATATACCAAACCATACTAACAAATAGCAAACGATTGTTAACATAGATGAAATCCATACTTACAGTATCAGTGGTTTAACCCAACTACAAACCCTAATTTTCCAAAATGTTGTACCCCAACTACCCCAACTACAAACCCTAATTTTGAACCCCAATTACAAACCCTAATTTTCTCCAAAATGTCGAACTCCAACTACAAACCCTAATTTCCCAAAAAGTGGTTAAGGTACCAAACCCTAACTTCTACTGTGCATCTTCATCTTCCTCTTCCTCCTTGGCCCCTTCTTCTCTGTAAGCATCCATTAATGTCTGGATCTCTATCCTGAGGCAGAGAAGTTCTATGCTCTGTATCCTGTGCTCGCGATGCAGGCGTTCCACTTCAGTTTTGAGAGGAGCCACATGCTCCTCAATGATCTTCTTCACCGCATCCTCCATGTGCGAGATTTTCGGAGCGTTGTTCGGTGGTGTGTCGTCCGGAACGTTCTAATTTGTTGCTGCCATAGTAGTTTGCCTCAGAGATTTATTCTCTGAAAGGAAAAGGTGGAAATGAAAAGGTGTGTGGTTGTGTAAAGTATTTAAAGTTGGCGTGAGAAGGTGGTAGTAATTACCTGGTACACGTGGTAAACGGTTAAAGTGCAACCATTGTGTAATAAAAAAACGAAAACAAAATATAAATATCTTGGGTTGAAAAATAATAATAAATAATAAAATAGAATATATTCGAGATTACTAATTAGAAATAAATAAGGAAAAACATCCAGATTTATAAGACATACATCTTTTATGGAATTTATTGATCCAAATACAAGGAGAAAACATACGAAGAAAGCACCAGATTTAAACAAGAGATCTACTAAGAAAGAAAGAAAAACAAAATAAAATCATAGAACAGCCAGACTGAAAGATTAGATCTCTAATTAGTTGGTGGTTGTGTTCTTGGTCGCACGTTTCTGCTAGTAGTGGCTTCTTCCGGTTCCGTTTTCGCTTCCGCTTCTGCTTTCTTTGCTAGAATTTTTGCAAGCTTCCCATCTTTGAAGATCTGCACTTGTTTCTTGAGCAGATTGATGTTGTCCTGGTTTTTCCAATGTCGGGCTTGGGTTTCGTCAAGTTTTTCACGGGTCCCTTTGAGTGATGCATCTACGGCATCTTTGATGAGTCTTGCCAAGTCTTCTGCCATCTTTTAGGAGTTTTTTGGTGTAGTTGTGATGAGTGTGGGAAATGAAGAAATGGGAAGAGGGGTATTTATAGGCCATAGAAAATAGGGTTTTCACGTTTAAGATGTAATTTATAAAAATACCCTTTAAATTTTGTATGAGAATTGGTTATTTTCTATGAGAATTGTGAAATTTCCTATGAGAATTGTGAAATTTCCTATGAGAATTGTGTATCAAAACTATGTTTTTTCTATGGGAACTGAAAATTTTTCTATTTTGTATGAGAATTTGTTATTTTCTATGAGAATTGTGAAATTTCCTATGAGAAGTGTGTTTCAGTACTATGTTTTTTCTATGCGAACTGAAATTTTTTCTATGAGAACTGTTTTTCCTCTATGCGAACTGCAAAAACAGTGTAGAGTAATGTATTTTTGACGGGCGAGAGGATCCGGGATGCTTGTTTTGACCCGTCAGAGGTATTTTTGTCTACAATGTAGCACCGGAACTAAAGGGGGTATAGAATATTTTGCGCTGGACTAAATTAGGTCTGAGTCTAATTTCCTATGAGAAGTGGTTAATGAGGTTCCCTCTATGTGATGTTTCTATGAGAATTGTGAATTTTCCTATGAGAAGTGTGTATGAAAACTGTGTTTTTTCTATGTGAACTGTAAATTTTTGTATGAGAAGTTTGTATGAGAACTGCAAACTGTGAACTATAAAAAATAGATTTCAGAGCAAGATGATCGTATATTTTCATTAACCACTACAGTAAACAGTACGCATTAGGCACTATACAAGTCATGAAGAAGACCTCCAAAACTATTTTTGGAATTTGAGATTGTATATCTTCATTAACCACTAAACTAAACAACTCGTTAACCACTATACAACTCATGAACAACACCACTACCAACTTTGATGAGTAAGTTCAATCTATGCCTGTTTTTTCTTCTGTTCAAGAAGCTCCTGGTCGTCATAATATTTTTGCAGTCTGAGATTTTCCATCCTATTATGATAGATCTCTGGAGTCCATGATCTCTTCGGGTCACTGACAAATGCTTGCACAATATCAGCTCTCATTTGAAGGCATTGTTGCTTTGTTAGGTTGCTTTGAATTGGTTTTTTCATTAGCTTTTGGTGGATGATGTAGGCAACAACAACTGCACAATCAACCCTGTGAATACAAGACTAATGTTAGGGGCTTATATAAGGTGCAGTGATGAGTTTTGAAGGACACTTACGAGCCTGGTTCTTATTGTGGTGTATTGTCTAGGACCTTTGCAGAGGTTTTAATCTTCTTGTTGCATCGTTGGTTGATGTAGTTTGTGACATTCTTTCTCTGTTATAGAATATGATCATGGATACATTAACGATACACACTTCACATAGTCTGTTCATGTAGACTACAATACACAGTTGAAAGAGTTCATATATTTTTCTTAGAATAAAGAGGGATTATGTTACCAGATTGGCAGTTGCATCACAGTATTTATCTCTTCTTCCTTGTCTGCGGATGGAGTTGTAGAACCTCCATTCTTGGTCAATGGTGTCTAGCTCAAGCAAAGTATAATGGGTTGAACCAAATATTGGGAAAAGGATTGTTCTGGTGTTCAAAATCTTTGAGTTGACGTTATCAAGTGCTCTGTAAGCTGAGTGTTGATCACGTCCAAGGAAGGTCTGTTTGCAAAGAAGTTAATTAGGCAACTTCTTAACTGTGAGTGTATGCTACATGAATTGTGAGAGAGTGCTTCCTTTTCTTACTGATGAAAAGCTGTTGAAGACAAACGGCATATCTTTTTGGGAATCTTCTATCCCCAATGAAAAGGATGGTCCAGATGTTGGTGGTTGTAGTGTTGAAATCAGCAAGTGGACGTAGGCATCTATTGGCTGTATCAGAATGTAAAAATAATTTGTTTATCACGTACAGTTCTAATAGAAAAAACACAGTTCTCATACAAAAACACAGTTCTCATACAAAAGCACAGATCTCATATACACTTCTCTTAAAATACAGAAAGAGAGTTGCTTCTTTTTTTATTGTTTTACCTGTCCTGTTAATTCTCGATCACATAGCAGAAACCTCACATCTTCTTGATAAATGCGCAGTTCATCCATTTCACAATTCCATATGTGTGTACTGCATGATATACATAACATTAGTTATGTATGAAATGATTTAATGTCAGTAAATTGTTGGGTTTAGAATTTTTACCATCCCTCCTTAAGTTCCCAAAATTTTCTGATTGTTTCTTGGCATTTGTCAGGTAGCAAGGCAAGGACAACGTTTGCCTTTTTTTCCAGAGGAAGAATCTTGTCATCAAGTTTCTTGATTTCTGCTTGTGGCTTGTCACTTTCAACAAGGACAATTTGTTGTTTTTTGCGACCATCTTTTGTGATTGAACCGTAGTAATAGTTGTCATCCATTTTTTTCCTTCGTGGTCTTTGTTTTTCATTGTCATCTTTGTTGTCCCCTTCAGACTTTTTCCCAGCAGGACCGTATAGTTGTGTAACTTCATGGACCACTTGCTCAATCTTCTGATCAGTGTACGTTTGTGTGATGTTATGTATTGCTTCCTCACTTCTTTGTGTGAGCAAAGAGAAATCAGTCTCGAGAGCTGGGAAATGCTTTTGAGGTTCTTTGGTATGTTGTGGTTGGACGGAAAGCTTGCTAGTGAGGGAAAGTTTGTTAGTTAGGCTGCGTATTTCTGCATCTTTTTGAACAATTATTGCCTTTTGCCTTTTTTCAGTTGTGCTCAGATACTTTTTCAGCTGGACATTCTCAGTTGTTAGGGATTGAATTTGCATCATAAGGGCCTTTTTGATTTTGGTCTTTTCAATTTCAAACTGTTGCAGCATCTCATTTTTCTGTTTTTCCAATTCTGCAGTGTTCAGTTCGAATGTCTGCACGATTTTGTTGGACATAGCATCCGCATTCTGCAGCATTTCTTTCAGTGAATCCCTTTCTTTTCCCATTTCCAGCAGTTATTTTTCCATTTCATCCCTGTCCTTTTTGAAAACATTGGACATAGTATCCATTTTCTGCAGCTTTTCTTCTAGTGAATCCTTTTCTTTTTCCATTTCCAACAGCTTTTCTTTCATTGCATTGCTGTCTTTTTCCAAGACTGCAGTCTTGCCTATAAGGAACTTGTGTTGTTCTTGGGCTTGCAACATTGTGTTGGACATAGTAACCATCTTCTGCAGCTTTTCTTTCATTGCATCCCGTTCTTTTTCCATTTCCTCTAGCTCATTTTTCATCGTATCCTTGTCCTTTTGAAGCCCATGATTTTGTTGTTCAAGTATTTGTTTTTGATTCTGAAGATCATGGACATGTTGCTGTAGATCCTTGATGATAACTTGATCATTGTCCTCTAGTAAGCTGTCACTGAATTTACCCATCTGGCTGTGCTCCTTAATTAGGCCCTGACTGAAATTAATGGAGTCCAGAGGTTGGTAGGTACTTGGAACCATAGTCTCGCCTGATTGTGATTGTGAGAACATTGCTTGTTGTTGCTCAGGAGATGATGTTGACACAAGAGGAGATGTTTGGTTGTTTTCAGTTAAGTGTATCTCATCAAGTCGTTGTACGGCCAGACTTTGAGGAGATTGTGTATGCTGCATCATCTGTGATATAGTTTCCCTGTCATTGCTATCTACAACTTCTGGGTGTGTCATGATGTAGACTTGAGCCTCTTGACATGTTTCTTGAAGTTCCTCCTCATATACCTGAAAGATGTGAACTCACAATTAGAATTGTGTATTTTTATTGAGAACTGTGTATGAGAAGTGTGTATTTTCCTGTATGAAACTGTATTTTTCATATGATAACCGTGTATTTTTGTATGAGAAGTGTGTTTTTTTGTATGAGAACTGTGTTTTTGCTATGAGAAGTGTGCATTTTTTGTATGAGAATTGTGTTTTTCCTATGAGAAGTGTGTATTTTTTGTATGAGAACTGTGTTTTTGCTATGAGAAGTGTGTATTTTTTGTATGAGAACTGTGTATTTATCTATGAGAAGTGTGTATTTTCGTGTCCAAGTTAAGCAATTTGATTAGTGTATATACCGTAATGTTGGCATTGCTCAAATCTTCAAAATCATCAAAAAAAAAAATCAGGTCTGAGGTGTTCCAGTTTAGTAGCCTTGGAATTGCTTCATTTTTTGGTCGTGCAATTAAGTCCGTGTGTTCACAAATCTAGTACTGCAAAAACAGGTAAAAAGGAAATTATTAGAATAAATAAAATTATTAGAATACCTAAAAACATTTCATGGTATAATAGATTTAAGTTACCATCAATGCCACCACACATCCTGTTGCATCTCTTGGTTTGTCATGGAATTTGTGCATTGATGTATTCAATGTTTCTGCAATGGATTGTGCCCAGTCATAGTGTCACGCCCTCAATTTTCGACATAAATAATAATCATTTTCAGTAAAATACAATCAATATTGATGTACCGATAATACCCAAAATGATTTCCCACCTGTTCAACTTACAAACCAAATTCCCAAGTTTAAAGAATTACAACCTTGGCACCACGGCCCAAATTAACTTAAACACAAGCACAAGAGTTTAGAAAATTACAAACTTAAGTCAAAAGATAACTCAAAAATGAATTGGTTACAAAGTCGTCTTTAACCGAAAGTGAGTTTATTACATAGATGAGAGAGAGTAACTAAGTCTAACTAGCTTCCAAAACTTCAAGTCCAATCACAGCATAGCATGTAATCTACTGCCCGGCATTTAGACCTGAAAAGAAGGATTTTGTTGAGCTACACTAGCCCAGTAGAAATCTCTATACTCAAGCTATATGAACATGCGATGACATATGAACCGAGACTGAATGAGGGTCAATAAGTGATTACGAGAACAATGATTAACCACCAAGAACAATCGGACCACGACTACAACATTTCAGACTTCTTATAAATATTCCTTGCTATTCTCATATCAAACTAGCAACTTTAATAAACTCGCATCAGTTTACATCAATCAATAATCAATCCTCAATCATCTCATCGTTTCTCATATGATACCACAATCTTTCTTGTTTTTACCGTGTTCATCATCAAACCCTTTTTCCATAAAACTTAAATTTTGATTTCCAAAACAATCTTAGGGAAAACTCAAGACCACTTCGGGTCACACTCCGTTGATTCAAGTTTGAATGCCGGAATCCGTTGATTTGCGCCCAAATACCGGATCCGTTGATTCGCTCAAGAATACCGGAGGATTTTCAATAAAAATCCTCTTTTCAAACAACTTACTTTCTTTAATAGAATCTCAATAGAATCAACCTTTCATTCACTTTTTCAGCAGCCACAATCTTAGTTAACAAACAATTCAAACGTCAACATAAACTTCCATAGTCAACCATAATTCTCTTCATCAAGCGAGACATTCAATTGTTACCACCCCTTGCGTCACATTGAATTCTCTTCACCTGGGTTTCCGCATTACCACACCTTGCGTTGCGGGCCCTCTAGAGTCTCCGCATTACCACACCTTGCGTTGCAGGACCCTCAATTCAAACTTTACAATTCACATAAACATAAAAGCATTATCAAACCGTTTATAAGCAGACATCACTTTCTAGGTCGCATTCGTTCTTATATCATTACAACAATGCATACAAACTCATAAGTTTACATGTTTTCCGAGTTCATAATCTTTCATTCATCATCATTCAAGGTATTACACACTCACAACATGTCCTTTTGTACATTATGAAATATCTTAGGTTCACGTTATCCCTTAAAGTCCGTCTCGACGCCTTACATCTCGTCCCAATCCCACAACAACTCCCCGACATGCCACCCGCTAGGTTCTAAACAAGAATCTATAGAACGAATACCAAATGGACTTAGGATAATCAACTAAAGTGAAGCACGGAGATACGAGTTAACCTATTCTCTTTCGGACCATTAGGCACACCCCTATCGACCAGCCATACACCCTACGATATACTAGATAACCGACGACATTCAATAACAACTCCACGGTGTCCACCAATCCACCCATCACTACGTCATGCTATAGCACTTAACAAGTCTATATCAATCAGTGAGACATGCCACAACATCTACTCCAATCAACCAAAGGCGTAAACAATGTACGAATGTCCTAACCATTTAATTTTACACTTTTCTAAACTACAACGAGAGCCTAAAGAGATCGATTGGTCATTGAATATCTCGAGGTACAAACAATCAAGTTTGGAAGTAATTTGAAGCTATTCAAAAGATGTTTGAAGTGTTCGAGGTTCAAACGAGCACGAAAATGAATAAATGAACCAAATCTGTCCGGAACAAAAACGGGGTATTGATACCCCAGACGGCGGTATCAATACCTGGCCAGAATCGGATCCAGAGAAGGGAGGGGTATCGATACCCCTTTTGAGGGTATCAATCCCACGGAACTTTTCTGCAGATTTTCAACTTTTCGACAGCGAAATCGCGACAACAACGACGAATTACAGCACGATCAAGGCACATAATCAACTCATAAACACATAGAGAGAGTAAGAAATCCCTACCTCAAGTACCTTAGCCGAACCCCACGAGAGATCGAGCCCTAGCTTCCAAAATCGACTCCGAGAGCAATACACCTCCACCGAGCACTAGCCAACGATGTACGAGCTCCAATACGCGCGTAGATGATGGATTGGAGGTTGATTGACTTGGGTTTTGAGTTTGGGGTGGAGTTTTTGAGTGATGGGGGTGAGAGAGGGAGAGGAGCCGAGAGAGGGGAGGGAGACCGGGAGTTAGAGAGAGAGAGGGAGGAGTATTTTACTCCTCTACATTCACACCCACACATATATATACTAACACACCTCACAAATTGCACAGACACCCCTCTGCAAACAACCTTCCCACATTGACCCCAAATCGAATAATTCAATAAATCCCTCATTTATTTCATATTTTAACATTAATAAATCCTTTAAACTATTTTTGAAAATACGGGTCTCTACACATAGTCTTTTATTTCTTCTATTTTTTCCATGCAATGCACATACGTCCATGCAATGGTGACTCCTGATGTGGAGAAGAACAACGTCAAGCAAATGAACATGCATATGAGGCGGACTACATCTCGAATGTCTTCTTCAGTTATGGATTCCTCTTTTTTTTTGCAGTATTTCATTGATCATGTCTTTCATCTTTTTACTACCAATCCTTGCCTCTTGGATCCCCCTTCTTGTTGCAAATGCAGCATCGCTTTTCTTCTTGTTCAAATCTCCTATTGGTTTGTTCCCACAAGCTATGCCAAAGATTAGCTTGATGTCATTCCTTGTTATGGCAACCTTCTTACCACCAATGAGGAACTTGCTGTCATTGGTATCATAGTGCTCAATAATACTTAGGATGGGTTTATCGTGCTTCATGCAAGCTTTTTCGGTTAACTTGCATTTCCTAATGGCATCAATCAGCATCCAAAAGGGTGTTTGTTTTAACAACTCTAAGTGGGCATTGTTCAAGTTCAGTTTTGCCAATAGCCCCACCGTTCCTATTACGTTGGACCTGAATGTGCATTGCTTTTGTGTTTGGGTTGGAGACTCTGGTTCTGATTCAGATTCTTGTTTCGTGGCTTTCTTTCTCTGTTTTTGGCTCTATTGTTTGTTTCGTCGGGTTTGCTTTTAGGTCTGGATTGGGGAGTCTGATTCAGATTCAGATTCAGATTGTTGGGTAAGCCTTTGTCGTTTCTTTTCCCGAGTTTGCAAAGGGGATTGTGATGGTTGGCTAACCATCGAGGTTGCTGGCCTGTCAGGTTGAGTTTTTGATCTTGTAATGACTCCTCCCTCCTCCATTGTTAGTGTTCTTGGTCTAATCTCGTAAGAAGTTTCCAAATCTTGTGTGTAAGTCTTCTTGTGTCCTGTTAAATATATGAACAAAAGTGAGATAGAGTGTTTATGTTGGCTCATCAAAGGTATAGTACACAGTTCTCATAGAAAAATACACACTTTTCATAGAAAAATACACTGTTCTCATAGAAAAATACACACTTCTCATAGAAAAATATACTGTTCTCATAGAAAAATACACACTTCTCATAGAAAAATACACTGTTCCAGTAAAGATACACATACACCACTACACACAGTAAAATATGTTCCAGTTGCCATTCTCCTCCTTGAAGGAGTTGATCGAGATGATCAAGAACAGTTCACATACACCACTACACACAGTTCACATAACTCCAAAACACATACTTCACATAGACGCAACACGTTTAGTGTTCTCGTATACATATTTTACAGTTCGCATAGAAATTTCGCATACACATTCGATATGCTTTAATGTACATACCTTTCTTTGCCATATTCATACTTCTCATAGAAAAATACACTGCTCTCATAGAAAAATACACACTTCTTATAGAAAAATACACACTTCTCATAGAAAAATACACTGTTCTCATAGAAAAATATACACTTCTCATAGAAAAATACACTGTTCTCATAGAAAAATACACTGTTCTCATAGAAAAATACACTGTTCTCATAAAAAATACACACTTGTCATAGAAAAATACACACTTCTCATAGAAAAATACAATGTTCCAGTAAAGATACACAGTTCTCATAGACAGATGTCATGTATAATATACAATTCTCATAGAAAAATACAATGTTTCAGTAGAAAATACACAGTTCTCATGGATAAGTATGATGACGTGTAACTTTTTAAACATGTATTCTTTGGGAACAGAGCCTAAGAGAAGGGATGTAGATGCACTGAGAAAAAACTCATAAATGAAAAACCTAAAGCGAAACCTAAAGCGAAACCAGTTGCCATTCTCCTCCTTGAAGGAGCTGATCGAGATGATCGAGAACAGTTCACATACACCACTATACACGGTTCACACAACTCCAAAACACATACTTCACATAGACGCAACACGTTTATGAGAGTTAGCGTTCTCGTATACATATTTTACAGTTCGCATATAAATTTCGCATAGACATTCGATATGCTTTAATGTACATACCTTTCTTTGCCATATTCAAATGTTGTTGTCTGATCGATTGCACGAGAGAGAGAGAGAGAGAGAGCGAGCGAGAGCGAGAGAGCGAGCGAGAGAGTCAGGGTTCTGTAGCGGAAGAGTTAGGGTTCTGTGGGGGCAGAGTTACGGTGGTTCTGTAGCGGTAGGGGAGAGAGTTAGGGTTTTGTTGAGCCGTATGGATAGAGTTTTTGTTTTGACCCGCGAGGGGTATTTTTGACGGGCGATAGGATCCGGGATGCTTGTTTTGACCCGCGAGGGGTATTTTTGTCCACAATGTGGCGCCGAGACTAAACGGGGTATACAATATTTTGTGCTGGACTGAATTAGGTCCAAGCCTAATTTTTTGGGCCGGCCTAAAAATCCCCCTAATCTTTTTAATCTTTGTAATTCTTTATAAATATTAATAAATTATTTTTGCTTAGCAAAAAAAAGAAAAAAGAAAGAAAGATTCCATTGCTGGAAAAAAATGGAAATATTACCACAAGTTCCAAATATTATTTCACAAGAAACATCCCCATTCACGAAGGACACATATAGGTCTAGCATGTAACAGCCCGATGGAATACTAAGAGTTATTAAAAAAAAAAAACTAGAATTTTGGCAAAGAGTAAAGTGAGACCGAGAAAGAATACAAACTTAAAAGGCGATGAAAATCCATTTCCAGTAGGAACTTATGAAATCGCGCACGGATCAAACAATTTGAAAGAGGCTAAAGAAAACCATCAAATAGAGAGTCCCGAAATTATGTTTTTTTATCTCCTTAAATCAAGGGATCCGGTTGTCAGAAGCTGGGCAGATGATCAATGAATCGTCATGGTTTGTGAGATTCTGGAGTTATAAGCTTGCAAATCTAGGCCTCCTTATTATTGTCTCTGTTTGGGATAGTTAACCCTCTTTAGTTATATGTTTATCTCGTATCAACGAAATCTCCTACCATTTTAACAAAAAAAAAAATTCAAGAGTAATACTCCGTATCAAAACTCCAAGTTTTGGTGTGACTCTGTTTCCTGGCTTGATTAAAAATCACTGTCAAATAGGGTGCCTTTTGGACACATTAACAGCCAATTAACCATTTTATATAACAAACAACATTCATCTGGTTTTACACGTTTTTAACCACTAATACTAAATACCGACAAATCTTGTTAGCCACTCCATATATAATTGAAATTTGGAAGAAAAACAAAACAGCATAGTTTACTTGAGCATTTAGAGAAAACGTTTTATTAGGGATACCTTAAATTCAACATAAAATAAATTAAGCAAGAGAAGTAAAAAGTGGGAAAAAACGTGGTCGGCAGGATTCGAACCTGCGCGGGCAGAGCCCACATGATTT
>BPLS01018674.1:26806-78704 GCA_019656275.1 Rhododendron kiyosumense
TATTGCCAAGAAAACATGGTCTACTTTATTGCACAATGAGAAGCACAGAAACTCAAACTGCAACACAAGAAGAGCAACAGCCCCAATCGAAAGTTTCAACCCAAAGCCGTGCCGAAAGACTTGACAGTGCTTTGAAAGATTACGAGGCAATAATTGGTATAGAAACCCATGTACAGCTGTCTACTCTTACCAAGGCCTTCTGCAGTTGCCCTTACAACTATGGGTCTCAACCGAACACCACTGTTTGCCCCATTTGCATGGGCTTGCCCGGTGCATTGCCTGCTTTGAACTCTAAGGTCATACAGTCCGCTGTGAAGTTGGGCCTTGCACTTAATTGTAAACTGTCTTTACGTTCAAAGTTTGATAGGAAACAATACTTTTACCCAGACCTTCCCAAAGGCTACCAAATATCTCAGTTTGATGTCCCGATTGCAACAGCGGGTTTTGTTGATGTGGATCTTCCGCTTGAGTTTGGTGGTGGGCATAGGAAGTTTGGCATTACCAGGGTCCATATGGAAGAAGATGCTGGAAAGCTGCTTCACACCGGGAATGGGAGTTACTCAGAGGTACTTTTGTTTTTAGGTTTAGTTATTAGTTAGTCTTGAACATTTTATTTGGTCAAGTTTGTTGAACATATGATTTTGTTTTGGTTGTTAGTTAATGGAGTTGCGATGATTCATGATTTCGTTTCTCTCAATTGCAATGGGTTTGGTTTATGGGTTAAGTTGACATTAGTACGGCATGGGCTAATGACTTAATATACATGGGAAACTTGGTATGAGAGTCAATCCCATTCCAACCCATATGAAAAAAAACATATTAGTTCACTCCCTATGAATCTATGATGATAGACCTAAAAGGATATACGTGACAAACCCAAGAAGAAACTGCACTAGAGTGGAGATGTTTGAGAATCCCACATTGCTTGGGATGGAATGTTTTATGCGTCGAGATATTTGTTGGGCCTCTCCACCTAATAATTAAAGCTTTTTGGTTGGATACAAGTTTCTTCAATCAGGAGAATACTAGTTTTGATGTGCTTTGATTTCTACATCAAGTTCAGTGCTAATGTTACCGTACTCTATTGTATAGGTTCCTTGCCAGTCGGCTTTCCATTGACAAATATAACAAAAATTTCTGGGATTCCTGTGTGCAGGTTGATTTGAATAGAGCAGGGGTGCCTTTGCTTGAGATCGTTTCTGAACCTGATATGAGAACTGGAATAGAAGCTGCAGAGTATGCTTCAGAATTGCAGAGGTTGGTCCGGTTTTTGGGAGTGAGCAATGGTAATATGCAAGAAGGTTCACTTCGTTGTGATGTCAATGTCTCCGTACGACCACTTGGGCAATTAGAGTTTGGTACAAAGGTAACTGAGTGCTTGTTTTCTCATTGAAGTAAAAAATGATGGCAATCCTTTCTCCTAGTTTAGAGCTTAACCCAGCTTAAAGTTCTAAAACTTCTTTCCAGTTTTTCTCCCGTTTCTTACTTTACATGAGCAGCTCTTAGTTTTTTATCTTGTTCCCAGCTTGGTCGAATGGGGTTTGAGTAAGAATTCTATATGGCGCTGTTTTGGAGTAGCTGCTGCTACTACTAATACTGCATTAGCACTATTAGACTCATTTAAGAATGAGCTAAGGCAGTATGGGAGTTATACGTGTGGAGTGTAGCAGTAATTGCCAATGCAAAGAACAGTCAACATAATTTGAGCCACTGAAAGGCAGTAAATATGGGTTTGCATACTTATGAAAGTTGTTGGGAACACAATGCCGCTCAATGCAACCACTCTGAGTACCAATTGTTGAGTCCTTCCCGGGGTTTTTACCCATTTAGCAGTTTATCACATATATCATTGTGTTCTTTGTTTGGTTGCCTTCTGATTGTGTGATTGGTTGATATGTTGATGTGTGGGCTATTGATTGAGAGATCAAACATACCAAATCGTATAACCTAGGCAATCAAGGGAACTAGTATTAGAGCTAGGAATGGGTTCTAATAGCAGGAGCGTTATCGTGAGGGAGGGATTGTTGGGAACACAATGCAGCTCTCTGCAACCGCTCCAAAAAATATAAGTGCGCTTGCGATGTCCAATGCCATAAAGACTTAAGTGAAGCCATCTCTAACACCAATGGATTTTGCAATTGATGGTGGATCTCGGTCAGACAAGTAAAGCGGTGGGTATGAGCTTGGCAGCCGGTAGAGGTTAAGAGAATTTTATTGCAACGCTAAGAAAGAAGCACACTACTAAGAATTAAAAAGATAAGTGCTATTTTTATTAAAGATTCTCCTTTTAAGAAGTTTTGGAAGGTCAAAACTATTTTCTTTTTTCTTTGATAAACTAATGCACTCATGGTCCTTTTGACCAAAATGAGAGAGAATAGAATAGCACAATTGAGCTACTTCAATAAAATCTTTCCATCACCATCTGCAGAAATTTATGTCTTTCAGGTTGCAACTGAGTAGTTGAGTCATCTGTCAAGTGCTATGTTGCATTTGCTATCTCATTCTGGCTTCTTTCACGGGATATTATTCCTTACCATTATAAGAAGGGATCCTTTCTTGCTAGCTGTATGTATTTGTCTGTTTGGGTCTTGTGTCGTGTATGAGTGAGTGTACAGTGTCTGGCAATTCTTAAGAATAAACTCACTCTGGATTGACAGGTTGAGGTGAAGAATTTGAACTCTTTTTCGGCAATAAATAGGGCCATTGAGTTTGAGATACTGAGGCAGGTGCTTCTCCACAATGAAGGCCAGAGCGATCAGATTGTGCAGGAGACACGTCTTTGGGATGAGGGCAGTCAGGTTAATGCTAAATCTTTTTTTATGCTAGTAATGTAGAAGTGCATGGTACATAATAACTGGGACTTAAATAAGTTTCTCATGACTACTTATATGTTCGATTAATCCTCATTGTGCTTTTAGAAAACAGTTACAATGAGGAAGAAGGAAGTTTCTCATGACTACTTATATGTTCGATTAATCCTCATTGTTCTTTTAGAAAACAGTTACAATGAGGAAGAAGGAAGGGCTTGCTGATTATCGTTATTTTCCTGAGCCCGACCTTCCAGAAGTTATTCTTAGTGAGGAGTTCATTGAGGGCATTCGTGATTCTTTACCTGAGCTTCCAGAAATGAAGCGGCGGAGATACGAGCAAATGGGTCTAAGCATGCAAGACGTTCTTTTCCTAGCAAATGACATAAATGTAAGTGGTGTTCATTGTTGTTTCTAGTATTGGTACTGCTGTTATTGCCCCTGTTGGTTTATATTGAGTTTTCAAGATAAATAGAGAACTTAAATTGATAGTTAGCTTATGCACTGCCTCTCAGTGCTCCCACATTGTGTGTGCAGATTGATTAGTTAGACTTGCCCCCAAAATATTCCCAATTTTTCGTCAGTAAAGATAAAAGTATGTATAAGCGTGAAGGGGATGCGATCCATGTACTAGAGAAAAAGAATATTCTATTAAAGCTATTCATTAGGAGATACTTGGGAAAAATGGCCCTTCAGTCTATAATTGCACCGAATCTACAAAGTTCAGAAAAGAATCAACGCTTAGGGGCACGGATGCTTACACAAACTGTATAAAGTAACCAAAAACAGATCTTAATCAGTGAGATGGGTTCTTCCTTGCCTTGGAAAAATCGTATGTTTCACTAAGCCAAATCGACTTGATAAGGCACAATGATGCCAACGACCAAGGCTTCCTTCTCTGCCTCCGTACCCTTCCGCCACTCCAACTGGCGGCACTGGCCATTGTCCATGCCACCTCATCATGATGAACCCTCCCCTATCCAAACAAACCAAAAATAAAGCTCCCCGACTCTCTAGCTGTAGTACAATGGTGAGAAGGTGGGAGATCGTTTTACTTTAACACATGCAACACAAGTTCTCCTAAATTGTCATCTCTTGAGGCGGTTGTCAATTGTCAGAATCTTTCCACAAGCAGCTGCCAACGCAAAATTTTTCCTGCAGGTATCCCCACCGACAAAATGATTTTTCACGTAAACCCTGCCCATGTCGCTCCTCCCAAAACCGAGTAATAAAAAAGCACCATTTATTCCCTGCCCTAAATTATGAAGGCTTCTTGTCGCCTCTCTTCAAGGGATGCTTTGTAAAGAGTAGTCCCTTTCAAAATGCAAGTAGAATGGGCCCACATCAGAATGTCTTAAGTAACTAAAGACAGATGCCTAACTTTCAAGAGAAGACTTAGATTTTGTAGTATGCTACCCCCTATCCTACACCCTAGTTCATTCTTTCCCGACGAAGGAGGATCCGATAAGAAGAATAAGACTACTAGACGAGAAGCTGTGAGTCGGGGCTAGGAAGTGGCTACTTATAGCAGAGGATGGATCCTTTTTTTCCCACTCATCAATCATTTGAGGAAGTTAAGAAGCCCTGCAGGTTAGTAGTCTTGGTTCTCTTATAGCATCAAAACAGCAAATAGGATAAGGAAGAGAAACTAAACTAATGCTCCCCTTGCCTCTCAAATCTAACATTGTCGTCTCCTGTACTCACCCCAACTTGGCCATAAAGCAACTCCAGCAACATGCAAACCAGATCCAACTCCCTATCACGGATGATCTTCTGAGGCCAATGTCCATAAACATTCAATAATCATTCCTCTGCATCTAGTTCGCCACACTGCCTACTGCTAAGCGGAAAACAGCGGGAAAATCTCTAGCTGGTGGCTCTTCAGCACAGTTCCTGTGTTTCCAGAAGTCTTTCCTATCCTGGATTACCACCGTTAAACTCACCATCTTGAAGCAATCCTTTCTCGCCATACTAATTCCCTTCATCAAACCCTTACAAGGAGAACTTCAATCCTCTGTGATCACCCAATCACTCCAACTGTTACCGTACTTTGCCACTATCATCCTCCATGGAAACTTGTCACTCTAGCAAGTAAACCTCCACAGGACACAGCAATACATAAAATGAAGCTCTATCAAAAACTCCCAGGCTTCTTATTCCAAAACCATCCCGCATTTGTGCATACCGTTATGTACTTCCCTTTTGTAGTGCTAAGTTTCTGCTTGACAATCATCACTAGAAGGCATTCCTTTCTCTTAGCTACTTATAGCACACAGAAGAGAACTTCAATCTTTGAAAACCTCTTTTTTGCTACGTCACCAGCCATGCACTGTGAGCTCCAATCATGCATTTCTTTTCAACACATATCTAGTCAAGTCTTGAGGCCTAAGATTGAAAAGCTTTCTAAAATCATGTTCCTGATTAGAATTTGCCTCATTGCTTTTTAAAGAGGTTAATGCAGACTTGTATTGAATGATCTTAGATGGTTATTTCACCCATGCTGTATGAATGTTTCAGGTTGCAGATTTTTTTGATGAGACTATTGGCAAGGGTGCTGAAGTAAAGCTTGCTGCCAATTGGATAATGGGGGATGTTGCTGCCTACATGAAAAATGAAAAATTGACTATAAATGAGATTAAACTTACCCCGCAAGAGCTAGCTGAGCTGATTGCTTCAATAAAAGGTGGTACAATTAGTGGAAAGATTGGTAAAGAGGTATGTATATGCAACTGACTACAATGTTTTCCTGTTCCGTTAGTAACATTAATTGACATATCGTCCTCCAAGCAATTTTTTCTTTTGCTAAAAATCTCTAAGATTTCTCTTAGTGCATTATACTGTTGTGCTTAGTGACAACACCGAAAGAGCAGTCTGATGTGGCTCCTCTGGCGGCCTTGCTCACTCCTTTGTGGCATCAAGCTATAATCTTCAAAAGGGTTTGAAGGTTCTGGTTTAAGGGAAGTTTTTGCTTTCAAGGGTTCACATGAAAATAAATTCTGTTTGACGATGAATGTAAGAGGTTTTTAGTTTCCTAGTTCTCAAGAAGGTCGACGAACCAATTGTAAAACTTGAGGTTCCATCTAATAACAAGGGAGGAAACCCATGTCAAGAAAAGATTGAACAATCGGTTAGGAAAATGAAGGAGCTGGCTGATGTTGACACTAAGGAAAACGAAAGATGGTTGATTGTTCTAGCCGTCAAATTTCTAGTGTAAGCCTTTTAAGGTTAAGAAGAAAACAGTAGCTGGTTGGTTTCGGCAGGGAAGGTAAGGGAACTGGGGAGAGAATTCAATTTGTGGTGAATTATGATGGTCAAAATGGGTGTGATGTTGCACGCAGTAAGGACTAAGAAGCCAATTAATGCCTCTCTTTCTTTCTTTTTTCATTTTGATCATCTTGTAGTTTAGGAAGCAGTTAAAGGATATTCACCAAAAGTCCCAGACATGTGCTTTGGTTAAGCTGGTGGTGGCAAATGGTAATTGGTGTCGGAGGGTGAGAGAGCTCATTTGGAAAGTGGTACATTATTGAAGCTGTGCTAAGTTGGTTTGGATTACTGTTGACGGGTCAGGCTTGTACATTTTTTTTTTGTTCCTTGTTTTGGTATTGTCATGAGGGTTGAGTCCAGTTGGAACGTTTTGCAGTATAATTTTTCTTTTCCCCTGATTTAATAAACAAGTTATTTCAAGGGGCAACATGACGTATCAGGATAAATCTCTGCATACTGAGCACGCACTGTCATTAGAATGAGTTAAGGGAATGATCAGACCTTATGAAACTGGGTATACGGTATTGAACCTTAGCTCAGACAAAAAAGGTAGTTTATATGATGATTTTTTACAAGTACTAGTTCTCAAGCTGTTCTTGTGGGGACTGGGAGAGGAAGCGTAATCTGTTGCATTAATGACCTGGTAAAGACATTCATGTAGTTCTGCATAACATTTTTTGGAGCACATGCGATCAATATTCTATTTATTCTCTAACATTTCCCTTTATAAGTTTTGCAGATACTGTTTGAGCTGATGGCCAAAGGTGGAACCGTCAAGGGATTGATAAAAGAAAAGGATTTAGTTCAGGTAACATTGATCGGAAATTTGTACATACTAGCAGTGCTGCTCATGCTTTGCATGCGGAGTTCTTCCATTAAGGAGGGTTTTTTTTTTTTTTGTAAAGTTAAATAAATTAGTAATTTTAACTTGTCCCTACCGTCAGAACTAGTAATATTGGTAATATGTACGAATTCAACTGATGCCCCTGTGCTATGAAATGACAATGTTTTCATGGTGGTTTGATGAACTGTAATTTTTACTTTTAATTGTCATCCAAGTGTAAGTGCCTTATTATGGAATTGGACATAGTTTCTTGTCAAGTGTAAACATCAAAACCTATATGTGTATTTTCCTGCAATTGAGAGAGAAATTCAAAGGCCGTTTGGGCCTTTGGCCCCTTCTTTGTTAACATACCATGTGGATCCCTAAGCTTTAAGGGGGACAACACATTAGAAACATGCAGTGAAAGATTTTAGACCGAACAGTAAGATTTCCACGTAAGCAATATCTAGACATGTGGCAAGATAGATTACGTGCCAGCTGATGCTTCCTTCATCTATTAATCCTGTTAGATAGTAGATCCAGTTGAAATAGAGCAAATGGTGGTTAAAGTGCTGGCAGAGAATCCAAAGCAGCTGGAACAGTATCGTGGAGGCAGAACTAAGTTACAAGGCTTCTTTGCCGGCCAGGTATGAGACTCTGCATAGTTTGACAAGTATTTTTTCCCTCCTGATTATATTTTTTAGATTCTTTCATGTGGACAGAATGATTCTAAATACTATGGTAAAAAATTCTCAGATAATGAAACTATCAAAAGGTAAGGCGAACCCAGGGCTTTTGAACAAGATCCTTATGGAGAGACTAAATGCCAAGAGCTGATAATGTCAAAGGTGGGTTACTAGTAATTCTTTCTGTTTTGCTGGATTGTGTGCCAACTGTTGATTGTTTCACCATGCATTAGTTTTTTTGGTCCAGCTCCAGCTTGACTACAGGTATTTTGCTCAACTAGCTGCAAATCAATGCCGTCTGTTGAGTGTTTTAAGGCTCTTCTGTGGATTTGGTTGAAGCTGCGCTCTTGGGAAAGGCATGATGTTTATCCCATTTTCGCAGAGGCTAAATCTGTTACTTGAAGTGGCGCCGCCAGGATGCTAAAGACAAGTCTTTACTGTAGCGCAAAGCCCAAGCAATTCAGGATAGAACTTCGTTAAGTGATACGATGTGGCTATAAGTGCTTTTCAAGCAATATGATTTGTTGCTAGCTACTACTTTTGCAATATGTCTGGCTTGCTACAGAGCTTGCTATTAGCTAATAAAAAGACTTGTAATCTTTGTAATATAGCGAAAATTCACGTTTGGATCATCTCTCTTCCAAGAATTTTCTTTCTTTTTTTATCCTGGTTTCTTGTTTTGTATATTTCCATACTTTTTGTTATCAGGTGGTGTTCATGATGGCCAGTCTCCTAAAATTTTGGTGCTCTTAGACCATGTCCAGTCCATGAAATCATTAGAAAAAAATGTCCAAATTGGGCAGTCCGATTGAGAGTCACGCTTGTAAACTCACACGCTAAAAGCATCTCCAGAGAAGTAGGAAAATGGGATTTTGACCAAAGTTCTCTTCCTCCTCAGGAGTTGCATGCTCTAAATAGCAGCTATGTAGGTTGCAAATTTCCCTTATGGTTTTAGATAATTAACAATCATAATAAACCATGAATCTCCTTTCGAATACTATATATTCTTTGATTGAGAGTCGCGCGGATTAGTATCCTTGCTAACCTTTAATTTCAATTTCCCATCACTCATTCCAACCCATGCAACTACTGATAAAATCATTTTTAAGCATATATAGTTAGAGAGCCCTGCTATTTGCATAACGTATAATAATAGTCCTGTTCAATTGGTTTTGGGTATTCATTAAAAAAAAAAACCCAATAATCCCCTTGGCAAAGGGGCACCCCAGAAAACAAGAAAGACACTTGACAAAACCCAGGCCCTTGTCCAAGCATATATTATAACATTGGATATGCAAATATTCTTGTACATAACCGACACACCTCATTAGACAAAAATGAAATGAGTGGAAGTAAAGTAATAATTATTCTTGCCCACTTCACTTCAACTTTCTTTCACTTCGGATACCACGTGACGAGGAATCACACTTATTGAACACAACACTCTGAACTAGAAAAGTAATAGATGGCACGTGATGATGATGTTAGTCCGAGTAGTACTAGGAATCATCCGCGTCATACTGTCAAAGCCAGACTCGATGGATTGGGTGGTCTCGGTCTCTGTCATCCATTTCCCACTGAGCTTGAAATCCATCTGAAAGATACAACTCATACTCCCCTTACACCATTCTAAACATAAGTTAAGCTATGTCATCAAATTTTATCAGTGAAGATAATCTGTGGGATATGCCAATCTGTACCTATTATCAATTTTTCATCATTCAACTTCACCTAGCAAACTATTCGTTCCCAAAATAGCTATTCCAGGATGGCATTGCCGCATTGACCTTGTCATCTTATCCGTATCCTAAAAGGACACGTCCCCCTTAAATTTCGAGCCAAAAACAGAACTGCATCGATCAATTTGTGAATCACAAAAAACAAAACTAAACGGTTTGTTTATCATCAGTCCTTTCTCACAAACACAACAAAACAAAATGAGCACCACCTCTTAGTTTGTTGTCTGTCCTTCATTATACATCCATCTTTCTACCAAGAAAAGCTGCTGCTGCATGCTGCTGGTGGCGGTGGTGGTGGCAGCAACGGTAGTTATAGCACCTTGATGGTCGTAACACCACCATCATGGAAGGCAGGGCCACACCAGCACCACCACGGAAGGTGATGGTGGTGGCAGATCCTACTCGCGAATCAGCTGCTGCCCTCCAATACGCACACTCTCCCATGGAGTGGTGGAGCATGACACATTGATTCTCCTCCATGTCGAAATCCCAAATGCTTGGAAAAACCCGTTTTCGTTTTTTAAATGGCCGATGCCTTCCACCTCTACCGCTGCCTATGCATTTTTCTCGTTGTCCTCCTTCACCAAAGGCGGCAGCAGCAGCGGCAGCTGTGGAGGAGACATGGATTTTCTTGAAGCAATGAGGCACGCTAGCGAGATTTCGCAACCGAAGGTGCGAGTGCAGGTGGAGAAGGTGGAGATGGAGGGCAAAGAAAAGGCCGCTGTGATCCTTCACTAGAGCACCTTGCATTCGGTTGATATCATTGTTATAGGACAAAAAAGGACTCTATCAAACGCAATATTACGGTAAGTACCTTCACACTTTCGAGTTATGTTTTGGGTGTTAAGAAGTAATTAGGTTGACAACAATGTATATTCTACCTAATGAAAACCAAAGAGCGAGAAAATGTTTTTCTTGTTGAAAATATGTCACTTGAAGTCCGAAACCTCCTAGGTGTTGTCAACTCTTGCAGGGGCAGCTCATAAGAACTTTACTCTGAGTTTAATTGAAGCTCCCACTAGTGGACGGTGAGATCGATCTCTTGGGAATTAGTCGAGATTCACGTAACTGGCCCAGACTCCCTGAGACATCAACGTAAACATATATAACTTGGAAAAACATGATTTGCAAGAAAAAAAACGCGTCCGAAACTTGGCATATGCATTTTACGTACTTCAGGAGATGTTTCATCCCCATGTAGGTTGGCTTCCGCCTGAACTGGCTTGTAATGAAAAGTATTGAGCTCCCTTTATGCAACTATGAACTTCATTTGAGAAGAGTTTTCCACTAGTTCTTTCTGTATACATGTTTTCATACTTACAAATTTATATGCGTATGCAATCTCAACAGGCAGAAGAAGAATGGATCTTTGAGGGGACTAGATACAGCAGAGCACTTGATAGAGAACAGCAAGTGCACCTGTGTTGCAGTGCAGAAAAAGGGCCAAAATGTAGGATTTCTTCTGAATACAAAAACCCACAAAAACTTTTGGCTTCTGGCATAAAAGCATGTGAATGAATTCCACTCTCTATTATTATAAAAAAAAAAAACCCTCTATTTGTATCGCACGAGCACACATATCAGAGTTACCTCTCTTGCATCCCTTGCAATTTCTTTAGTTCAAGATAATTTTTGTTGACAGACGTAGGTCAATTCAACTTGCATCGTTTCCTGAAACTTTATCTCTATTGGTTTCTCCGAGAAAACCACGCATGCTTTTACATTTCCAGTTTATGAGTGATGTCAATATTTGAACAAGGAAGAAGTTTGGGATAAACTAGCACCAGAAACTGACTTATAATTAACTAAGTTCTCGCTCCATATAACAAACCAAAACCTTTCGAAACTTGTGTCTTTCTCGGAGGCATCGGAATATGACAATGTGAGTAGTAAGCCAATTAACAAGCCTGTTAAAAGGTTTGATTAGTCCACGGGGAGAGTGGTAGACTAAAGCATAAGACGGCAAAGAGAAGAAAAATTTGTACATTTGGAAAACAGTAAACAAAAAAACCAGAAAGAATTTGGTAAAAAAGAATGGAACATGAACTGAGCCACAAATCAATAACATTCCTTCATAAAATTTACCATGTACCAACGGACAGATAATCAATCAACAAAAAATAAAAACCCTCTCTGTTTGCTAGGGTGACTGAAAGGCATATTACGGTGGAGCAACTTACATCAAACCCAAAATTGCTGCAGCCACGGTTGACTCAATGTCAGAACTTATCGCCACTATCCCTAATTTACTACATTATATCTCTGAACCAAAAGATTAGGGTAGAGATATGTATTCCATATTTCCACCTCACAAGTAATCGCTATCGAGAAGTGTGAAGTCATTCATCTATGCGCGCTTACACTGTCTAAGGAGATACAAGAAGTCCCAAAATTTCGATGCTTACCATCAGCCTGGTTGGTGAGTTGGAAACCTTGATTAGGAAGTTGGTTGACGAGAAGAGTTTCCAGTTGGCAAGCCAAGCTCTTACCAGGTACCAAGAAATAGATGAACGAAGCATTATCCATTCCCATCTTTGAACGATGAGCACGAATTCGGCCCTCAAGATCATCAGTCTGGTAGCAGTAGTAGTGCATTACACCAAGGTTAAACACCTCAGAGAGAAGGCAAATTTAATACACTTCAAAAGAATGTACAAACACGCAAGGAGAAGATCTATGTTATTTAGCAAAACTCACAAGTAGGGTTTACCGAGTCTGAGGCTACATATTTGGATATCAAATGAAAGGATCAGACAATTTTGTGCAATGAGAATACCTCATGTTTAGATTTGGTAGTATGCTTATGGATTGCAACATTGAGATTGGGAGCTTTATCTATTTAAATGACTCTACTAGCAGTTACTGTGTCCTTCATGTTAAGGTTTCCAACTATACGTATACCCTAAAATTTATATCGTCTACCTCTAATCTATCTTCTACCCTAGTCTCAAAAGTCATATAAAGCTAAACCTCTTATAAATTTGTTGAAATTGCACATTAAATTCCTCCATTCAAAATCCACCTGTGTCCAGAAAAAGCTAAAGCATCAGGTGACAGTAAACTGGTTATTCCTGCCTTTTCACCCTAAAACTATTACATCCCAGAATCGCAATGTCTCCTGATGTACTAGCTTTTGAACCAAGGTGACAACAGTTTTAGCATGCTAATTAACAACATTCAAAAAGGAATTAAATTATGAAATTGAGTACCTCTCCAACATAGAGTTTTCTGTCGGGCCTAAGCATCACATATACACTTGAAGAACCTATTGTCGATGGAGGCGGCTGTTCCCTAGCAGCAATAGCAACACATTTTAGCTCTGGAAATTCCAATATATTTTTCTTGTTGTAGAGCTCAATTAACTTTTTCTGAACAACTATGGTGACTGCACTCTCAACTTCCTTCTGCAAAATCTCCATTGGGGTTGCTGACTTGCCCTCGGCATAGAATTCACTTTTACTGTTACCATTAAATCGATGAGAGGATTCATTGGACCCATTGACATTTGTGTTAACAGTAAAACGTTCTAGTTTTGCTTCACTCCTTTCTGAAAGCATATCTTTAGTGTAAACTGAAGAATAAAGCTCTTCTGCTCTTTGGATAATAGTTTCAGGAATTCCTTCCCTTTGAGCTGTTTCAAATGCAAGGCTTTCTTTGCAGATCCCATCTATCAGCTTCCATGTTGGTTTAGGTAGTCCATCAACATTTTCCGTAGCCATTGCTTTATACACAATGTGGTTTGTCGTCAAAGGTAAATCAAAAATTCCATGCAAGTGGGTGGATACAATACCAAGACAACCAATTGCATCCAGAGTTTCTACAATGCTACCAGCAATACATGTCCCTTTTGCTGTTTCCGTTCCTCTGCATATTTCGTCAACAAGCACGAGACTCCTTGAAGTGGCTCCACTTATTACAGAACGAATCTCCGACATTTCCATCTGACCACACAAAAATATGGATTTGGGTATTATTTTATGTTAAAAAAAGTTCTATTCCACATACTATGCATATTTGCTCAGCCAAATCGAGAAATATGTCTGACAAAAAAATCCTTCCACACAGTGAACTCTTTAATAAATCAGGTTAATGGGCCACGAAGCATTACTTCAATGACTCTGGCTGTGCTAAATCATTAGAAATTTCTCTGAAAGTGACACGGGTACGCCAGCTAGATTGTCACACCATTATTTTCAAGAAAAATCTGAGGTGTACCTTCATGGGGACTCAATAAAGCATCTCTGAAACTTATAAAATACAGAAAAATCTGCTTCCTACATATAGACGTTTAGGTTTTGGCTGTCTGGTTATCACAGCACGTGCATAACCTCGCAGTATGTTTATTCTCGGTATTTCACACTTCTCAAATAAACAGTCAAGTCAACATGAATAGGGAAAAGGAACATAAGATCTTGGAACTTCGTTGCACTATGACAGAGGTTGGATAAAAGTGACCAAAACCAGTTGCATGAGGTAATAGGTGGGAATAGTACAACCAGTGAAAGGGAACAGGCCTGCTCCTAATCCCAAGCGAACATTATAATGTCCTGTTGCATAAATGGGAGAATACTAAATCGTAAAAAAAAAAAGGTTTTAGAAACTTAGTTGCACAAATTGCTACTCCCTCCCATTGCAATCCACCACCTCCGTGTTGTAGAAAACACATGGTCTTTCAGGTCTTCCCCCCAAAAAAAATAGAATAAAAGAAACAGAAAAGACAAAAATTAGCAATTAAAACTATGCACCATGAAAAGAATAATGCACCTGAAATGAACTTTTTCCATCAGCAGGACTGTCATAGGACTTCATGTGCAGCATAATGGAGTCGAAATGAGGAATGAAGGCTGATTCTGCAGGCACCATCAATCCACATATTCCGAGTAATGAAGCTGCACAAATTGATCGAAGCAAGCTTGATTTGCCACCACCGTTTGGCCCTGTCAGCAAAACTAGTGATTGCATATCAACAGTATTCTGTACAGCACTTCCTTGCACCACATCAAACCAATATGGAGATAAACCAATTATCTTCATCCCACCAGCTGCATCTGAAGGTTCTACATCCTGCATCAAAAAATGTTTTTTCTTTATCGGCATGCATCACAAATTGCTAATCCATGAGCATTTGTTATATATCAAGGATATGGAATGATATAGATTGTTACTACGAATTCAGATTAAATACAACTATCGTAAACGGAAACGTCTCTAAATATTTAGCATCAAAGATTTTTAAGGCCTAAAATTGAAAGGCATTAACCAATCAGAAATGTGTCAACTACTATAAGCAGTATGTCTGGCCTCTTGCGTAGTAGATGCAGAAGACCAACTTCTGTTGAGGTTTATCCTGTGGAGATGCTCAAATTGGATAAGTGATCAATTTCTAGGTTTCATCGTTGCAAATCAGCAAAGTTCAGCACTTCCTATTTCATAGGAATTTCTCTACCGGTAACAAATGGTACTTCCAATTTTAGCCCCTCGAGGACATAAATTATACCTCTTCTCACCAACACAGTAGCGTACGAGAGAAATGGACGCAATTCAGTTCATCATAATTTTTCACCCAACCAAAGTCGTCCGAGTTGACATCTCATGGCCAAGCTGGCTCTCGAGGTATGAAGCTTAAATCTTGTGATTTCATAACACCTAAAGGAAGACACAGTCAAAATAATGCATGGCATCAGCGTTTTCTCAACCTCAACAAAAGTTACTCCAATAAGGTCCTCGGTTTCAAGTAGTGATTTTTGAATCGTAAAAGCTCAGACTGTCAGGTACCAGAAATGCCAGATTGGGTATGAAGGCTGCCACAATATACAAATAAAGAATTGGGTTAAATTGCGATATGTCCCAACCCTCATAGTACAAAATTGATTGATGAACCAACACAGGGTAATGACCAACTTCTCCTGTTCGATCAAACAAGAAAGAGATGAAATTCCATTCAACTGAAATACATAACTCCGGAAGCAATTAACAACTTCAAAAAAGTTCCTTCGTAGCTTTGCCATTTTTATCTTTTCATCAAGTCTTTTTAGCAACTTCTCTTGCCTCTTTTAGCAAATTTTTCCATCTGAAAGCAAATGCAACGGCATTCCCACTTGTCCAAACTACATCGAGGCTAAGCAGGTTTCAATGTGGCGATAAGACCCAAAACCAAATGTACTCTAATTCTGTCCCATGTTGTATGGATTCAGCGTGGGCCACCTAGAAAGCATGTTTCAATGGAGAGATATCACATGTACTAGTCTCTGATACAAAATCACCTATATCACCTTCATAATGGATCACCATCGCAACAAGTCAAAAACTAAATTGACAAACTAAATAATATACAAATTTACGAAGAGTGATGCAAAATTCTCTGGATTGGGGCTTGCCTTGGTAATCTCGTGGCCAATTCATAACTTAATACCGTTCAGTATATCAAAATTAAGTGTTAACACTTTGAATATCTAATATTAGTATTGCTCCATAAGGTTATGGTAGCTTATGTTCTATTAGAGCTTATCTCGAATTGGTTAATTATAACCCCCCAAACTAGCATATGACCTTGGGCAGTGTCTCCACTCATTGCCAATAGGTTTTGAATGCTTTAACATGGTATCAGAGCTAGGCATTTGGACAAGACTCACTTGATTGATTGCTCCGTTGGTTGTGCTACTTATCCAAGTGTAGGTCAGGGGTCGAATGTGTGGCAAAGTGTTAGAGAACCTCCAAAACTTATCTATGAGCCTGGGGGGACTCTCCACTCATTGCAATAGGTTTTGAGTTGGATGCTTTAACATGTTCCTTTGGGCTAATCTAGGTTTGGCTATACAACCAAGTGGTAACTTTGTAATGGTTTTATTACTCTCTCCCTTGTGTAACATGGAATCAGAGTTGTCACCTAAAAAGTTCCAATCAGCTGCCATTGCCAAATTAGTCAGCAATTGCAACTACAGTTATCTGATTCACTTTCTTTGAGTACTTTTTGACCACCGCGGCACTGAGGATTAATGGTGGTTCACAAAACTGCTCAACAAGATAGTTCTGAGTAAAAAGATGCCAGATGAGTAGTGGCGAAGGAGTATCTTAGAGCCTATGTATAAGAATTAATGGGACATCGCGAGTTACTATAACTGTAGAGGTATTAAATTGATGAGTCATACAATGAAGCTGTGGGAAAGAGGTGTTAAGCATCGCCTAAGAATGATGGCAACGATATCAGAGAATTAGTTTGGGTTTATGACTAGTACATCAACTGTGGAAGCAATCTACTTGTTAAGTAAAGTATTAGAAAAGTAAAGATAGAAAAGAACCTTCACATGGTTTTCATAGACTTGGGAAAAAAATAGATAAGGTGCCTAGAGATGTTACTTAGTGAGTCTTGGAGAGAAAAGTGGTAACAAAAGGATATATTAATGTGGTGAAGGACACATATAAAGGTGTTGTCACTCCTATTAGATTCCCAATTGGAGAAACAAACGAATTCCGCATCACAATAGGATCATACCAAGGGTTCTCTTCTAGTCCTTACCTCTTCACCTTAGTTATGGATGAATTGACTAGGCATATTCAAGATGCTATCCCATGGTGTATGTTTTGCATATTACATTCTTAGTAGATGAAACTACAAGAAGTGTCAATGCTAAATTAGAAGCTTGCAGAGAACAATTTGACCGGTAGGAGTAAAACAGAGTACATGGAATGTAGGTTTGGTGGTAGTCAAACTGCTTGTGCTGACTAGGCCTAAGCAAAATACCCGTTTATCAGTGGGTCCGACCCGACCCAAAGGGTTTCGGGCGGGTCCGAGCAAGCACTTAGTCGGGGTACGGGTTGGTTTCTGTTTAAAAATCTGTTTTCGGGTTCGGGTTTATATGTTTTTGACCCGTCGGGTCCGACCCGACCCGAAGACACATGTATATAATTTTTTCTTGTTCCAGTCGCCCCAAACTAAAACCTATAGAGATACAGCCGCCCTCCACTTCTTCGTCTAGATCTGGAAATGGAGACCGACCATGAGCTAGCTTCCGCCGCACCATCCACCATAAGCATCCACGCTGCCGTCCATTCTCTCTCTCTCTCTCTCTCTCTCTCTCTCTCTCTCTCTCACAGACCGTTCCCGGTTCCCCATCGTCTCTCTCCCCTTCCTCACTCATTCGCAGAGACCATGAGTCCATGACCTCGCCAGCAGAAATCGACGACAACAATCGACGCCGGAAGATTAATCGTCGTCTTTATCCTCTTCTTTTTCTTGAGATCTGTTTTTTTTTTTTTTTTTGAGATCTGTTTTGTTCGGTCGAAACCGAAACCCGACCGACAATCCGATGTCGTCGGATCGGTCGAGTTGGACAGTGGATTCGGTCGGTTTACGGGTGTGTATTTCCCAACCCGATGTGGTCGGGTCGGGAGTTCGGGCCGAACCCGACCCGTGCACACCCCTAGTGCTGACAGAGTGACCCTCCAAAATTAGAAGTTACCAAAGAAACAAGCGTTTTAACTATCTTGGCTCAATTGTTAGCAAGGATTGAGAGATGACAGTGGATGTGACATATAGAGTACAAGTGGCGAAGCGCTTCGGGAGTGTTGTGTCACTGCAAGATACCCACAAGGATCAAGGAAAACTTCTACCATTCCACTATTAGACCAGCCATGTTATATGGCACAGAGTGTTGTCACAGAGTGTTGTGCTACCAAGAAACAACATATGAGTAAGGTGGGTTTAGCGGAAATGTCAAGTGAGAATGCTGAGTTGGATGTGTAGTAAATTCTTGTGAGATAGAATTAGAAATGAAAAACTTCGTGGGATGGTAGGGGTAGCACTGATAGAAGATAAGATAAGAGATAATAGATTAATGTGGTTGGAACATGTCTATCATAAATTGCTCGATGCCATAGTTAGGAAAGTGTGATGTGGTTATCGTAGATGCCTAGTAACACTAAAGGGGAGCGGTAGATCAAAATTGAATTTAGCGGTGGTAGTTCAAAAGGACTTAGATTTATTGGAAACATTTATTGGATAAGACAGCCAATTCATGCAGCCGACCCAAATGATTAGAACTTAAGGCTCGATTTGGTTTGCTTTGGTTTATAAGCAGGTTGATGTATTGCTATGCACTAGTCATAAAATTCTTGACAAATAAATCAATCAATTGGATCCACAAAAAGGACCCTAGCTACCAAGGGAACAAGGCTTCCCTAAACTACGAGTTCCTACAAGCAATTTTTGCAACAAAATAACAAAACATAGGATATAACATTGAAATAATTGGGTGAGATGAGCAAACCTTCGAGGGGTGGAGTGGTGTAAGAGTAGGGAAAACCCATTTTCTTCTTCTCCCTTCACTGTAAGTTATTGGTTTTGTCGAAACACGTAAAGATTAGAACATATACTAGTATTAAGACAATAAGAAAACAAAGGGATCCTATTTTATAAGAACAAGTATGGTAAATTTTGCCTATTAATAAAGATTAAAAATCAACTCACCAAATTGAGAAAAAGCAAAACTGATCAAACGGTCACCAAATACTTACATCTTTGGGTTTGTGCTCAATTCTTCAACCAGATCAAACCTAGGTTCCATTTTTTGACGATAAGATATCGAAGAAGTTTCTACATATTATAGTGGACGTCACCAATCTCAAGTGGAGTAGCAATATCACATGAACCCAATATTGCCAATCCAACACATTTGCCTATGAATCGATCAGGAGTGCCAAAGAATGTTGAGAGGAAACAAAGTGCTCTCTGTCAGCTGTGCAGTCTGATCGATTCGTGTTCAGGTTGACGCACCAAAGGCTTGGTATATTAAAATCATGACTGAATCCAAACCAATGCATGTTGCACCTATGGTGCAATGAAGCACAAAACTAGATTTGGTCTCACGTATCTATGTCCGACACGTCCTGATTGCCATGTCCACAGCATGCACCACCAAAAGCTGCCCGACTTTTTTGTTGACATCTGAGATGTTTCAGACACATAGTGGACAAGCCCAAACATATCACAAGACAGTTAGGTCTGTGGACATCATAGGAAGTTCTAGCGATTTTTTAAAACCGATGTGTTTATTATCAAAATGAAACAAAATAATAATGGACCAAAACGTAACACTAGAGAACCTTTCGACTTGCATAAATGGCAGGAGTCGTTCTCGTCAGTTTGGTAACCAGGTAGACTGCGAACAAAGGGCTTGAGCACTGATCAGAGTCTGGAATCTATATTGCTATCCTTTCCTCTATTTGTTTTACTTTTCTTTCTGAATTTTCTCAGATGCTGCAAGTAAAACAACTATTCACAGGATCGAATCTGGAAATCACATTGCATCAAATTATAGTCTATCTGATTTTTTTCCTGAGATACTGCAACTAAAACGATATTTTCTATTTTGAGTTTCTTTTCAGATTCTGATTTCAAGCAGACAAACTAAATAAGTTTGTTAATTTTCCAGAATACGATATGCTGATTTAGTGAATTTGATGGAAAATTGGAAGTTGAGACAACTGACGGTTGAAATGAGGAAAAAAAAAGAATCTCCAACTACATACACATACACTTCTTGAGAAGAACATAGATAAAGATGGTTTCATAAAGCAACAAACATTCTAAAGTGCGTATTTCACAGATTTTCATAAAAATGGTCAAGAACAATGCTATGCATGGTCAAAAAGCTACAGAAACATTATGTAGAGTTTAAAATCTGATTAAAAAAAATTGGAGTACAGAACCAGACACTCAAGGAAGAGAACAATTGAAAAGAAACTTATGCCTTGTTCTCTTTGGAACTTAAAAAGAATTTTTCAAAAAATTCCCCCTAGATTCCTCCTAGATTCTCCCTACTCTCAACATTTCTCTCTATCTCTCTCCACTCATTACCCCTACTATTTTTCAAAAAACTTTTCAAATTACAATCCAAACAAAGCATTAATTTGAGAATCCCACCTCACATGAGCAAATAATGCCTTGGCAATGACGAGCAACATGGAAGCAAAGACAAGGATATTGATTTTAGATTGTAACTCGGCAGAAAGCGTCCTCAGCAATGCCAAGACCCTAGCCGTTGCCTCGGCACCTGCTTCATGGTACCTTCAATTTCAACACGAATGATCAAATTATCAGAGAACAAAAGGAATTATCACATACATAGGAAGTTATTAAACACTTAGTCAGATATTTACAGAAATGAAACCTTGTTAGTGCATCCTCCACCTTCACAGTGGTAAACCATTCCTCTCCAACCTTTCGACCCTTGGAATCTACAGCAGCTTTGAGCTGTTTAATTTGTACTTCTCCTGGAGTACCAGCCCAAACAGCTGGAGTGAAGCGTTTTCCCTTGAACCAAACAGCTTCATGCTCCCGAGTATATAATATTTCTCCCTTTGGGCCTCCAAGTGGAGCTGTGGAAGCTTTTATTCTTGAAATAATAGGGAGGAAATCTTGAGAAACCTATAAGAATGTCATGCAACAAAGTTTTATGCATGTAACAGTTTTAGGTACGTGATATGCTACTCAGGAAACTGAATAGCTTGAACGTACATTTAGCTATGAAATTCATGGCACCTGCTTCATTACAATTGCCCTTAAGAGGGACCTACTATCTCATTTTTCGTGCGACATTCTAACATTCAAAGGCCTTATCATCAACTTTTTAGAATAATTGACATGCTAGTAATCTCCTAGCTAGTATCATCAAACTGCTTAGTCATTTATAGAAGTACAAACAATTACTTGAGGACTTCTTTAAGAGTCAACATGATAGGAGGAAATTGGAACAATATCATTAGGGTTAAGGATGCATATGAGCACATGAAGAAAAGGAGCATTCAGCAACTATATGTACCCTCCAATTACAAACTTCACGTCATCAACAGCCAATCCAGTTTAGTTGGTCAACAATCAGCCCATACACGGCCTATCCGCCTGAACTCCCAAATACTAGTATCCTCGTGAAATGAAATAAGACATTGACACAAAGGAAGCAAATATTTATAGATACAAGGAACTATCAAGTAAAGAAACAAAGAAAAACGAAGACAGAAGAAGCATAAAGACTAAACCACCCAACCAAGAAAAGATGCAAAAAAAGATGCAAATACATTCACAAGAACATGTATAATCAGCATAAAATAGTCTGAACTCATGATCAACAGAGTAGAGCAAATATCTGTATATACTCTAAGAAAGCAGAAGTTCTGGAGACTTACAGCCAAAGATAAGGCCGCTGCTGCCTTTTCCACTTCTTCAAATGCTTCTTCCAAATGGATCCTTTTGACGCGACCTTTCCAGGACGACTCCATGTCCTCAAAAAATTCACTTGGGATGTTAGGATAGGAACTTATCTGCTGATCGCTTTCAACATCTAAAGAAATGATTTCACCAATTCTAGTTGAAGTCCATTCACATTCGCTCACCTATGAGAAACGTGACAACAAATGGTGAGTTGGTGACTAGGTCTGATAATGGAGATAAAAGAGATATGTTAGTAGTAGCTAGTTTAACTTAAGATTATAACAGAAACAAAAATCATATGAAAGTTCTACACTAACGATACATTTTGCAGCCTGAATGGGTTGTTAAGTAACAAGAAAAATATCAGAATGGCCCATGACCTATTTTAAAGTTACATTTTCAAGAACTCAGATAAGTGCACATCAATTCTAAAATAGAGTTAGAAACCAAAAATATCAAACAAGTAGCCTTGATGCCAGGAAGAACTTTTGAAGCAACAATAGAGATGGATTAGGCCGGAGGGAGTACTCGAATGAAGTTTTTCAATCTCATCGTAACATTTTCATGCTCTAAAGATACTTCACTACAATTTTGTAATAAGAATGATCTTCAGAAAAAATAAGTCGACGAGATAACTTGAGAGTGAAATAATACAGAGGTCCCTCTATATTACCATTCAAGCACAAAAAGTTTATGGCAAAGATATTATTCACAAAATTTGTGTTTGATATGCCAATTTTGAGAAGGAACCAACCAGATAAAGTTTTGCACTAGAGGAAAAAAAAGGGAAAAGTCCACTTTCACCCCTCATGGTTATCGCCATGTGCGAATACCCTCCTCATGGTTCGAAACGGACCACATAACCTACATAACCTACCTGTGGTTTTGAAAATGTCCGGATAAACCCCCTGTTGTCATGTTTTCCATCCATATTAACAGAGGTGTATCTCACACGCCTCTAGAATGTAACTGAGTCGTTCATAATGTATTAAATAAAGAATAGAGTATCTCTGTAAAAAATCATCTCAATAAAACATCAATAACCCAGTGATCTAATTTTTAGTAAATTCAAATTTGAAATTTTAATTTCATAATAAAATCGATTCGACCATAAGCTTTACATTTTTTGATTGACTTGAATTTTGGCATAAATGTAGTACTCGTCAAATTTTACAATATCAACGGTTTGGATTCAATTTTTGGTATAGGGGATAGTGTGGTTAGATTTAAAAAAGAAGAATCAAGGGACATGATGAGGGTATATCGGTCTTTTAATGTTGTGTTCGTTAATATAGATGGAAAACATGATGGCAAGGGGTCTATCCGCACATTTTCAAAACCACAGGTAAGTTATGTGGTCAGTTTTGAACCATGAGGGGGGTAGCCGCACATAACGATAACCATAGGGGTGAAAGTGGACTTTGCCCAAAAAAGAATTGAAATTCTAGAGGAATGCAATTCAACATTGAAAGAGAAAACTTGCAATAGCTAACTTTTTAATTCAAATATGATCAATTGTATAATTGCGTGGCAACAATTTTGAGGATCATTTGGAATTATTAAGTCAACGAATAAACTTCAGGGCATTATACTTGTACAGCATTGCCAATGTTTGCCACCATTCCATTGTAGATTCAAGTGATCAATACGTAATTAAAATCAGTCACACAAAGTCTTTTGCAAAGTCCTACCTAGGATAGGCAACATGATTCGTCATTAATTTGAAAGTATCCCGTTTTAGTTTTGAATAGGTGGTTATGGTTCTTCTCCATATTTTTATTGCGTCATCAAGGAATTTTCCTATGATTTTTTCAAATGATACTTCGATATAGAAAGATATCCATATTTCTTCACGCGGGTAATCCCATCGTTTTCTTGCAATAATATGTGCTCACCGCGGTACTATAAATGATCAATGCTAACTACTCCATCGCTCAATCCCTGTACATAAACTACTATCCAGTCTCAAAAACTCTTGTGCTGCCGCCTCATATTTATAAAGCACGCGTCAATTGCCAATGAATCCAACACCCTATGATAAAAACTTATCAATTATCATAAATAAATGGAGTTTCACCCTACAAGAATCAACATGAAGTACATAACCATCAACACCAAGAACTGACATGTAAAATCAGCTGATTTGTTCTTTAAAAATCAAAACGTTATGTCTAGAAAAAACTCCATATGTAATAAAATCAAAAAGAAAGTCTGAATGTTAACATTAGGAAAGCTTTTGGCAGGATAATACGAAAATTCTTGTAATAAAAAATAAAATAGAGGGAAAGGAGAGTATAAAACGAAGTCCCATATCGTTTGGGTATCAAAGGAACATTAAGTATACAAGCATGAGGAGGGTACCTTCTCTTCAACAACTAGCCTTTGGGGTTGAGTTCCACCCAAGACCGTGTAACATTGTATCAAAACTAGGTACCAGAGATGGGTAGGGTGCGTGTCTGTGGCGGCTTGGCCTGCACGCGGCAAGTGCTGCCGAGTGAGCGCGTTGCGGGTGAGGAAGGGTGTAAAGTGAAGTCCCACATCATTTGGTACCAAAGTAATATAAAGTATACAAGCGTGAATGCACCCTCACTTCAACAGCTAGCTTTTTTGCCGTTAAAAAAAAAAAACAGCTAGCTTTTAGCATTGATTTTTGCCCAAGACCATGTTCAAGGGAGAGGGGTACCACTTTGAGGGGGGGAAGACCTCCAATTGGCTCAAATGGAGGATAACCTAGCCTCTTTCTTCACAGATGAGACTTTTGATTACATTCAACTTCTCCCTTAACTAATTCGCAACACTGAAGTCATACAAACAGGAACAACCTTCCGTTATCCTACTACCCTACAAACTTATGCCACTAACTATAAGTCCACCTACAACTATATTTCTAATTTCTAATATCTAATGAACTAAATACAAATCTTTTATTAAAATATTTGTACGTGCCAATCTTACCCTCTTACGACCAACTTTGCCCTCAAGGTACATATCAATGCTAAAAATTAAATTATCCACAAGGATCCCCACTTACAATAACTAGAAAATGCACAAATACATGGTCACCCTCATGCAAAGGAATTCGATTGGAACGAACACCAAAATTCACTTCCTCATTTGCTTCCTTTTCTTCCACCAATTTATCTAGAGCACTAAAGATCCGATTAGAATTGATTTCTTTCATAGGCTCTATGAACAATTCAGATGGAGAGAATTTTATTTTACTTTAACCTCATCTTGCTGAATAGTATCGTGGTGAAGTGACCCACCCTCCTGCCACTTGAGTTGTCAACTATTCATACAACTTCTCAATTTAGTTGTCACCTTGATCTTTTTCTTTGATTAGTTGTCGTCCAATAAGAAGAAAATGAGTTCTTTTTTCTCTATTGGAAGAAAATGAGTCTGTTGGTCCCAGCATTCCAACCATCCCTCCATTTATAACCCTTGGTGAAGCGACAGATCAACGACTCTAATACCACATGATGTGAACTTTCTTGTAACAAAAAACTAAAAAACAGGAAAGGAGAGGGGTCCACTTCAAGGTGGAAAGCCTCCAATTGGCTCAAAGGAAGAGAACTTGGCCTCTTTCTTACAAAAATGAAAACTTTTGATAACATTCAACTTCTCCCTTAATTGATAACATTCAAGCAGGGACAACCTTCCACAATCCCTGCTACCCTACAAACTAGAAACACTAACTTATCCCACTAACCAGAACTGCTACTACTGCTTTATTTCTTATATTTAATAAACTAAATACAAAGATTGTATAGCAAAATATGTCGGTGACACAGAAAGATTTCTTTGTGTAAATATAAAAAGCGTGAGACTTTGTTTCTACTCCAAACCTCAATGCCTATTACCTAAGCCCATAGATGATCTTATATAAGATGGAGACATGGTATTAGTCACAAAACAAGACTCATGTCACCCACGTATGCAACAACCAACCAAACAAAACCTCTATTTTTTAAGCATTAAGAAAACAAAGTTGCTACTGTTTTAAATTTTGTGTCAAAGTCCACTTGCATTTTAAATCTTTCATGTGGTCTATGTCATTCACTAATATCATACATCACTAGCCAAAACTAGCACAAAATAAATTTGGAGTATTGGTAAAAAATATAAACAATTAGACTTACTAATTTGTCAAAGTCAATTTTCAGCCCTGTTGCCACCCAAGTAGGATCCATCAATAATTTCAGAATTTCTAAAAGCTCAGGATTTTTATACATCTGCAATATTTCATCCAGCACACTTTTGATTTTGCAAAATTCAATATGATTAGCTTCCCTCAACTCAAGTAGCTTCACAAGCTGCAAAGGAAAAAAACACAGGTAATCAGTTACAATTATGAAAAACAAAAGTAAATTCCGAGGGGAACATGAAAAATGCTTCAAAAACAATATTTAAAAAAAAGAGAGAGAGAGAGCAGGTGGTCCTACTAAGCAGAGCTAATGACAGTGAAAATTTTGGGGGTAAGGCCACACATCACTTCGCATGACAGCCCCATTATTCCTTGCTCAGCCACAAGATATGAAAATGAATTATTACTTGCTTGCTCCTACCAGCGGAGGAATGCATATATGCTTTGGAGAGCCTAATTCAACCAGCAAATAACTACACGTAGCTTATTTATTATCACTAGAGCTGGGGCTTCGCATGTGCCAGTTGAGTGTTCGCAGACATTCGTCGATGTAATGCCACTATCGCAGGATGCCAATTCTGATGCAGTTGAAGAAGATGCCGTGGAACCAAGGGAGATCATATACAGATGGTTGTGACCCAAGAAGATTTGTACGTAGAGATGATTAAGAGATGGTTACAGAGCATTGGAGAAAGAGGAAACTGAATGTTGTGGGAGAGTTTGGGTGGACGTTGATTGCAGTTGTAGTGGACTGATTGTCGATTTTGCCTGTCTAGTTATTCATTTCAAGTGTACTTCCGTTAAACTGTATAGGGTTAATTTTGAGAAATGAAAAAGTCTGCGCAATCTCAATTTTTGAGGACACCAAAAGTGGATATATTAGAATAGATACTTCAAGAGAGCTTCCACTGGTAATTAGATCCTTACTTTTTCCAGCGAATAAAGAAAGGAAATATTGGAAACACAAATAAACTTCCATGTGGCAATTGGATTTTTACTTTTCCAGAGAATAAAATAGCATAACATTGGAAAAGAAAATTATATGCAACGTGTTCCATACAGGGCATCCAATAAAAAGACCGATACAAAACCAATACCCAAGTAAAATCAAAGAGCATAATAGTACCATTTACTGGTTCTAGTAACAAGGTAATTAGAATCCGACCTTAGCCGATGAAACACAAGTAAACTCGGGAATCGAGCATCGTACATTGCCCATAAGTCTGCATACTTCTGCAAAAATAAACATAAACAACACACATCATTAAGCATAATGGAAAATTCGGAAACGTACTTCAACAAATTAAATTGTGAAGAAATGCTGAATAAAAAAAAAAGGCGTCGTATATCAAAAAAAATGGTCAAGCAGCAGAGAAAGGCATTTGAACATTACAAAACACTGATTAAGATACAGACACTCCATGTCATGCAAACCTCAATTCTGTAGGTGCACTGCATTGTGAAATGACATTTTCCATTCATGAAGCGATATGAACTCTTCTAAACAAGTCAAGTTCAATATACATTTTGCTAACAAGGAAAAAAACAAGTCCAACTCTTCGCTGAATTTTGTCTAATGTCAGTGCCTTGTGATGGGCCTGGTTCCACTGCTTTAGTCAGTTTCTTTCAGGTGTGCAGCAAGAAAGAAATCCTGAAAGTGGACCAGTTTCATTGTGGTACAAAAGCAATTAGGAGAATATCCATCTCTTCAGGATACCGCCAAAATATCTCTTCAGGATACCGCCAAAATTATGTACTTTGATATAATCCATTGTCAGCATACTTTGCAGAACGACAGTTCACACCCTCATATCAGTTTTATCCAGCTAAAATGGCATTACTTTGGTTTCCTATCCATCGTCCCATTGTTTTGCATTAGAGGATAAATAGAAGCTGAAGCATATAATGCCAAGGATTAAATATCATTGGAACTGGAAACATAATGAAAACTTTTTAAATAAATACAGAAATAAATAACTAGATTTGTTTGAGGGTACATCCGATAACACTTGGAAAGGGTGTCAAGGACAAGTCACACTAATCTTTCAATGTGCATAGCGCATCATGGTTTATCCACCCACCTCCACAAGCGGATCGGCGAGTTCCTACCCCAGAGCTGTTTTCTGCGGCTTTTATCTCCATATTTTGTTATTCGTTTCATTTTTTCCATTGTACTTGAATAAATGTTTCGTTTCCTCAACAACAACAAAAAAACGTACGTAGCGCAGATTGAGGCCACTCATTTTATCTAATCATTAGCAGAAACCCATGCCTAAAGGCACGTTGGAACGTAATTTAGTCTCAAACAAAATAAACTACCCGCTCAAATGTAATCTACACATAGCGTCAGTTACAATTTCGAGATATTTTCATATTTGATCATAAAAGGCAGCATTTAAATAGGGATACATTACCTAAGAAGGGAGGAGATGGACTCAGGTAGATTTATTAGGAGAATATTCTCTATATGTCCTAGAAAAGGAATGATCTGACTGCAACAACCTTATAATGAAAAGAAGATCGAACAGTCATGGATGTTACTTTGTTTGTATGCCTAGACATTTTATAAAAAACGCTGTTATATAATAGGGATTTCGAAAACAACAAACTTCCAAAAGTAAAAAGACAATTTATGAATCTAAACACTGGTCGCATTAACATTATTTTGGAGAAAACCGAAGTGATTTGTACAAATCTCTCAAATCATCAACTGACCTGTATGAATCTTCCCCTTGTACCACCACATTCTAGAATAAGGCTCCAAAGTAATGTAAGTTTCATTTCACGTTTCCAAACCATTTATCTCAAGAAAGATATGGTAGTAACCTAATTAAAAAATAGTCTATGGTTTGGTTGACAAAATGACTTGTGCACAAAGTCAACTGCTTTCATGACACAAACTATCTTCACAGCTTCCAACGTTTTACAATTAAGAAAGTCTCTACCATATATGTTGTCATTGGATGATAAGCAACATGAGCGACATTGCCCAAAATAAGTGATTCATCGAAAGTCTGTACTATTATGCTTTGGATGTAATTTCGGGAACCTTTTACTATATGTTGTTCTAGAATAAATTTGTACTTTAACCATCTTGCTTGGCATGAAACTTATAGAAACAGAAATATGAAAATTTCTACTGATAGCAGACATCATTAGGAACTGCTATATGGACGCCAAGCATTGGTTGTGCCAATGACCAATATGGGCATTGCTAGCTAAAAGCAGGATTTTAAACACATCTTATTGCCCAAGGTATTTAGTGTAACTCACCTTGAATCGTAGATGCGATGGCATAAGCAGGAGGATTCAGAAGAAGATCCCTTACATATCTGAGAACCAAAAAGAAAACCTAAAAGAGTTAGGATCAGCTCTATGATGTGAAAGAAAAATACATAGCTCAAAAGGTGTTCTTTATAGTTGAAAAAACCAAAATTAGCACACAAACATTACAATTGCACACTGCTAGGTAATTGCAGAGAGAGAGAGAGAGATTATTGGCTATAGAGAGAAGCATACTAATTTTTGCTAAGACACTACAGAATATCAAACAGCCAAAATAGAAAAAGCAAGATAAAAGTGTTGTAACAGCATGGTAGCATGGTTTGGCGAGACAACAATGAGGCATTGGTGCCTACCTGGCATTTTGATGTGTGAATACCTCAGGAAGGCGTAACCTCAACCAAGATCTGATGTCAAAACCAGCACCTCTTCTAGTTTTGTTTTTTCTGGTCAAATCTGCCCTCCTCTAAAAGATTGATTTTTGTTGTTTGGGAAAGTAATAATAGTGTTTAGGGTGTTGATTAACCCTAACACAAATAACTATTATCTACATTATACGCTGTTACAATACTTGACTAAGCAATGTGGGACAAAGACTAATAATCATCTACGACTCCCCCCCAAGCTGAAAAATAGATATCACAAAGTCTCAACTTGTTACACAACAACTCTAACCGTGGCTTGAACAATGACTTGGTAAACTTGTCTGCCAATTGAGCTCCTGTAGACACAAAGGGAGTAACTATCACACCTCCAACTAACTTCTCACGCACCAGATGACAATCAACTTCAATATGCTTAGTTCTCTCATGAAATACTGGATTACAGGCAATGCGAATTGCCGCTTGATTATCACAATATAGATTCATAGGTAGCACACCAAATCCAATCTCCTCAAGAAAAGAGTGCACCCATACAATTGACATGTCGTGTGAGCCATTGCTCTATATTCAGCTTCCACAGTTGACCGTGCAACCAGCCAACCACTGTCTGCTTCTTACTCTTCCAACTGACAAGATTTCCACCAAGAAAACATAGTATCCTGTAGTAGATCCCTTGTCGGCTAATGTGACCGTGAGAGACGACGACTTACAGACGGTTTCGATGGTGGTGAGAGATGACGTACGGTGGAGGCAGTGGAGGCCAGATTAGGGTTGTGGTGGGTTAGGGTTAAGGTGGGGCTCTGCTACCATGATGTTTGAGAAAGTAATAAAAGTGTTTACGGTGTTGATTAATCCTAACACAAAAAACTATTGTTTATATTATGAGATACGTTGTTTGATTAAGCAATGTGGGTCAAAGACTAATAATACTTTACAATTTCAAAAAAAAAGTTGAGCCACATTAGGCACCTCATCTCTGAAGTCTGCTCAACTTAGTCATAGCTCGTTCTCAAAGCAACATATTGATGCGACCAACGTCCCAACCAAGAAGTTCAGAGAGTTTTGTTTAACAATACGCCCAATGAACTAATGCAGCAAACGTAAGGCTCACCACACTTTCCAATGGGAGTCCTCTACATCGGGTATCTGATGGCATTTGGAACATAATGGATTTCCAAGAATCTAGCTGTGGAATTCTTTATTTTGTATGTCTGGCAGCACCAGCATTTTAGTAACTAGTAAAAGAGAAAAAATGCAAGCCTACAACTAGCGACGGATGTATTTACTGCTCATTAATACCCAAATGTCCAAGGAAAATACTGTACATTCAGTTATGAAAGGAAAAGAAAAGAAGTGGAAACAAGAAACCCTCACCTCTTTTTTTTGTTAAGTAATTTTATTGACAAAAAGGCATTAAGGGGATGCCACCCATATACAAGAAATCCTCACTTACAAAACTGGAAGACCAGTGCAATTGAGTGGAAGCAACACCTTTAACAAAGATGGTATTCCTTCAGTTGGTATAGCACCTGCAATTAAAGCAACTAACATAAATTCGTCGCTCAACATAGAAGACTCATACAAAGTGACAAAGTATGAAACATGTACAAGATTAAGCTAACCAATCTGTGTCGCCGTTCCTAGGTGTATGGGACGAGGCCTGTTTTCTGAAGTAACAGTAATATTTCTAAATGTGACTTCATTGTCAAGACCGTAGAGCTCCTTTACCTACAAGTACGAAATAAATAACATCTATTAGTGTAGTGGTAAGAAAAGCAAAGGGCAAACTAGGATCAGGGAGAAAGTCATATTTGCACAGTTGACCTTGGACAGCAGTTCATTCATGGGATTGCCATCAAGCCATTCATAGTGTCTAGCACGGCACTCTCCCCACAATAACCCCCCTTCACCAAACTCTCCCCAGCGACAAGTTCCTGTAAAGGAGCTGCTAACATAGTGAAGGACTGTTTGATGCATTTGTAACAAGCGAAAAGCAAAATAAACCAAATAACAAATCTGAAATCTGAAACAATCTTCAAACAGACAAAAAAAATAAGAAACATTTGTCCTTTTTAACCATAATGTGGGATTCTGTAAAGGAAGAATCGGTACCTGAAGAATTGTGTCTTAAGGAAGTATGCAGAAACAAATGATGGTAACTACCAGTACGAAGCTTGGTTACTAAAGCTTCTTCAGTCAGTCCATCATCTGTGGAATACGTCTTCATAGTCTCTAGAACTGAGATTATGCAATAGCCCTTTGCAGAACGAGATATTCCTAGAAAAAAGATTGTCAATGAAGACCTTTAATATTACGAAAAGCAAGAAAACTAAAACAAATTTACGATATAAGAAGATTCACTAAAAGCATTTGATGTAGAGCAGTGTAATTTATTCATACCAACGACAGGCATTGGCTCTGGAAAGTCAAGATCATGATCAGCACCAACAAGTCCAAATACATAAGGACTACCTGGATGTGCATGCCTGTATTTATCAAATGAGTCAGAGTGAAATGCTGAAAAGCAGAATGCCATGCTATGATGCACAGACACTGGCACTAACACAGGGACACAGGAATTCTAAAAAAATGGGGACACGGACACGGCAGGGGACACACCACATGTTTATTTATTTAATTTTTTTTTTTTTTTCAATTTTTTCCAAGTTTAAATGGTAAAATGTGGACAAAACGAAAAAAATCCATAGTTCCAATACCATTCAAACAAAACAAGACATCCATAAGTTCAATACAACCCTATTAAAAATTACAGTTTGACCCCCGAAAATTTTAAAAAAATTTGGCCCCCAAAATTTTGAAAAAATTACACTTTGACCCCCACCGTGTCCCTCTCAAAAATTTAATTTAAAGTATGGGACACACCACGTGGCGTGTCTCATACATGTCCCCGTGTCCAACACTGCAATACGTCAACCTCTAGAGGTATTCATAGATGGCAAGGATAAGCAACTGTAAGGCAGGTATGATTTGGGACAGGGATGTACTAGTAAATTGCAAGGGTCACAAGACAACAGCACATTTCAAAAAGTATGGACTCAGCACAGCAGCAAGTGCAAGCCAAAATAATAAAATCAAAACTGTATTTACATTGTATTCAATCAACATGGAAAAAACTATTCCGTTTCAAAAAAAACATTGAAAAAACTATTTTAATCCCAAATTGACTTCTTGGATAAGAGATGGGTTGATGAAGTTTTAATATCTTTCTATTGAGAACCTTGTTCTGGAAAAATGAGGAAAAGAATTCTAAAACGAAAAATGGTAAGGGGATAGCCCAATAGGTTTAAATCTATTTCGTTTTAATTTTAATATGTTGCCCAAGTTCTTTTCTCCCACCTTTGGGCCAACGCCCTAATGCGTGCTACATGTGTCCCAGTGATAGTTTCGTGCTGAAGTGTGCCTAGTAGTGGCAAATTTATTTCAAAAAAACAACAATAGGAAATGACGAAATGTCTAGCTATTTGTCCGCCATTTCAGGATTTGTCCATCACAGACACAGCACGTCTCTAGAAGCGATTGTGCTTCTTAAGCAAGATCTACCTTTTAGTTGTGATAAAAGGGGCAGATATAAACAAGTAAAAACATAACCTTCTTCATAAACGGAATCAAATAGTATGCTCAGTGCCCTTACTTCTAAGAGACACCTTGTCATATTGGACAAAATAAAAAGATACATGAACATCCGCATTTTTTAAGTGTCTGTCAATACACATTTGTTGGTCGGGTGTAGGATGAAGGAAAAATGACGCATCCTATTTGAGTCCACTGACCATCGCAATTCCAGTTTTTGATAAGTCCTCACCATTCCAATTTCAGTATAAATTCTTAACTGCACTTTTTAGCTTTAAATATGTCACTATATTCCCTATTGTTGCTTAGACGGAGCATGTGCATATCACCTCAAACCTTGTATGAAAATGCTAGTCAAACACGATAGCTTAGTCAGTTATACAATTACCAATACCATTCTTCCAAGTTTCAAGCCAAGAAAACATATCATTTTTCTTTAAAGGATTCAATAGAGGTTCCACTCCTGACTCAATTTCTTCCAATCAAACCAAATTCTACCCAAGAGCTGTATGAAAGAGAGTTTACATTGTCATTATGACCTGTGCAGGATTGGAATCCCAGACTACACTGGATGGCTCAAAAAGCAGAGAACAACACCTGGTTAGGTTGATGAAATTGACTGCACATAATTACATATCGAAGTCCCATACAAAAGTATTATCAGATATGATGACAATCTAAATCCTTTTTGCATCTCAATAAGATTATTTACAGTTAACTTCCAAGTTTTAACCAATTCCCAGTTGTCGAACTTCTACCTAATTTCTGTTCCTATACTCACCAGGGCACTTAATGTCCATAATTGGGTTCCAAGCTAATAAGCAGTTGAGACACTTAAGTTAGCCATAAAATTTAATTATCTAAAGCTTTAAGAAAAGACAATCACATAGCCAATATAACAACGATTATAAAAAGTTCAACGGATAACTTCAGGGATTCCATTGCAACTACTGAATACAGCATCAACCAGATTGCAAATTTGAAACTACTGAGCAATCAGCACTTCATTACCCAGATATAAAACGATCCTTACGAGAACGAGCCTGAGTTGGACCCTGTACTTCCTCCACTATACACTACAAACACCAAAACAAAGCAATTCAACAAATTACTCAAACTAAAGGAAAGTGTAACCTCTATGTCATCATCAATGTATGGTGGAGATGAATAAACATTAGGAAGTTTGAAGCCACAGACTAGGGGAGCAAAAGCTCGATACCATAATTTCCTTTATTGGGGTGAATGATATCTTTGTGAATCCTCTCTTGCTATTGTAAACTAAATATTCTAGATTTTACGTTCAGCAGTGAATTCAAATACTTTTTTTCAAATGTTGTGCCCCTTTCAGCGTCTTTCAAAATACTCCACTTGTAAAAGAAATAATGTCAAAAATCCAGAACAAACAAAAGACCTGGTGATAAAAAAATAAGGTTCCTTTACCAAAGTCCAATGGTTACAATGTTAATTTATTAACGGCATTTTATAACATGAAGAAAGAACAGACACATCTAACAGAATACAACATTGCAATAAAATGGACTATGGTTACAATGATAATTTATTAATGGCCTTTTATAACATGAAAGAACAGACACATCTAACAGAAAACAACATTGCAGTAAAATTTCTTGTGAATCCAAAGATATACTCAGTATCCCCAGTATCCACTCTCACAACCTAAATGTAATGGGACTGGAAAAATATGTGTGTAATGGACTTGCTCAATGGAAAGAGTGTAATGATCATGATTCGGGTGTAATGACATGATTCACATGTCTCCACTTCTAGGAATTACAATTAATTAGAGATGTAAAGACCGCCAAACTAAGTCTTCTTTTGATAAACCCAATAAATCAACATATAGCAACAAAAACTTTAACAACTTGTATCCATCAAAGTCTAAAAACCTAGGGTCTTATATTCTAGGAATCAAAGTCATCCAAGAACTGATGGAGCGATATGTACAAGAAAAAGATGCTTACGATAACCTACCCCACATTAATCAAGTACGAGAAGTAAGTTTAGCATGTAATAGTGAATCATGCAAGCTACTGCCAGTACCCTGGGCTTAAGCATTTTAGGCCATGTCGTTGCATTCCAACAAGCTACTAGTCTAGGGGTTTACGTGGGGCTTTACAGTTCTTCCGCTGTTACTAGTCTAAGATCGTATGATCAACTTGTGAATACAAGCCCTTCTCTTTTGGAAGAAGAATCCATTTGCACTCTACTCAAATACCAAATACACTACATAAGACAATGCGCACCACATCTAAAAGCTGTAGGAACTATCCTCTTAATACAGCCCCTACTCCCGACAACACATCATAAATTGATCTTGGTATAATAGAGCAAGAATCATCAGAACACAAGAAACTCCAAAGAAGGGAATTCACTAACACTGCAAATGTGTTCGTCGTGTTCACCAAAAGATGCAACACTGATCTCCAAATAGAATGTGAATAATTCATCCTCCAAAGTCCAGAGTTGAATGCCAACGAAATATGTTTTTCTCACACTACCGAAGATGTTACAAATGAATTACCAAAGCTAAACATCCAACTTTATACATCACCTAAACGATGAAAAGCAACAATTAGCAGCATCACAGGAGATGAGGAGAATATACTCACAACTGAATAGCCATTACGCGTCAGATCATCCAAAGTCTGCCGTAGATTCTGCATGAGAAGCATTAAAAAAGAGAATATGCTATCACAGAAATGTGAGGGAAACAACACATCATTATGCAAATACTATACAAAAAAATAAACCATTGTGTATAACATATGAAGAAACCATGTAACAGCACAACTGAAGGCTTTCAAGATCATTGAGATTAATTTCACAAAGTTACTGTTTTATCTTCTGGAGGATATCCTCCTCAAGAGATTAAAAAAGGACCACTCTACCCGGTGTTGGTCTCCACTAAACAAGGTTGCTGCAAGGAGTGAGACTGCATAAAACCCCTCCCACATATACTTTTTCCGTGGAGGCATTCCTTGCTTTAGTTCATCCACATCCTCATAAAGTTGCAATTTAATGTTTCATCTAATCCGATGTAAGTCGTAATTACAAATAGTCATTGTACAAGGTGCTTTAGTAATATTTTTATATCCCCTTTCCCCATAGTAACTACAATAGCTTCTTTTTATAACCACTGGTATGCCTACCAAAATTTATGTCTCTTTTCTAGTATAGCAAAGTCTATACCCACTACTGCCCATTTATCCCATTCGTTCGTTTATCTCTGAGCCGCCCTATATTCCAAGTTGCTAGCAAAAGCCTATTACCATGGACTAACTTATTCACCTGCACTCGTAGATGTATAGGATGCTGATCCATTTATCTGTTACATTACCAGTAGTCCTAAAAGCTTAAGCTATTAAGAAATTGGCCCAACATTGTATATCAAGCTATCTAACACCCTCTCTCACAAGCAAACCCATCTAGCACATAGAGATGCAAATTTTCATAGATAGAGCGAAACAATATACAAAGGACAAATGGGCAACAAATGCAAACAAAGAGACTTGAACCCAAGACCTCTCCCAAAGCTCTGATACCATGTGAAGTTACCAATGGCCCCAAAATCTAGAATTGTTAGGAAATGGAGCCCACAATGTATATCAAACTATTTAACATTCTAATCACACCTAGATGCCCCTACCCTTTGCCCCACTTTTTTGTTGCCCTGCTACACCTAAGTAGGGATAGAGCCAGGGAGGGACAGTAGGGGCGGTCGCCCCTGCAAGAAGAAAAAGAAACATTACTATTATATGTATAAAAAAAAAATCCTATGAAAGGTTATAGGCTCACCCCTGTATAGAATTTTGAAAAAAAATATATATAATTGTAACCTTTGAACTACGAGGATGCCAACATTAATTACTAAAGACTAAGGGCTAAAATATAACAAAAAATAAAACTATAGGGTTAATATTGTGAAGATTCAAGTAATAAACTTCCACCTTTCGTTAGATGGGTTTAGTGTTTTATAGTTTTATTTCTTTTTCCCCTAAAATCTCAATGGTACACTAAAACCCCTCTCTCTCTTTCTCTCGGCACAAACATCCCCAATTGTTAAGACTTCAAAGGCAATTTCGAGAAAATAGGGACAAAGGAGAAGAGATTTTGGAAACCCTGAGTAATTTTGGTGAAATTTAAGTTGTAGGTATGTCTTCCCCCAATTGTTGTTCTAGACTTCTTCTAATTATTTATTTTTTAACTGGTAAAATCAAGTAACATGAAAGCCCATGTACCAAATTCATCCAGTTGTGATGAATGAAAAAAAAAAAAGATGAACAATAAAGAAAAATAAGACACATACATCAAGATCAATCTCATTAGTTAAGCCGATTTATGTATTTATGTTATTTTGAGCTTTAATGTATTTACATGATTATGCATGTGTAATGTGTATTTATATTTTTTTCCTCGCATGCACGATCGCCCCTGCGCGGTGAAATTCCTGGCTCCGTCTTGCACCTAAGGGAAGGAGAAACTTTTATGTATCCCGGGGATACCAACCCTCTTGGTATCCCCTTCCGGTCCATTTCTCATTTTTTGGCAATTTTCCGATCACATTTTGATGATGGGCTACGTTCATTTTGTCGAGTTCGACGACAACCTTAATCATACCAAAAATCATGTTCATCAGAGTATCAGACTTTATTTGATACATGATCAGAACACATGAAAATGGGAAAAAATACAAAACTGGGTTCCAATTCAATGTGTTTTGACCCAGTTTTGGTTTTCTTCAATTTTCACGTTTGTCGATCATGTACCTATAAAAGTTTGTTGAACACGATTTTTGGTATGATTAAGGTTCTCGCCGAACTCTACAAAATGAACGGAGCTGATCATCCAAATATGATCGGAAAATGCAAAATGGACCGGAGGGGATACCAAGGGGATTGGTATCCCCGGTATACATAAAAGTTTCTTGGAAGGGAAGACACAATGCTGCTCTTAAGTGGATTCCCTAGCATTTACGCGCATGTTATTGACATATACGCTCGCAGCCAAGTACCCAACAACCTATCCTCCTTTATTTGCTCTGTATAGATCAAATACTAGGAATGGATAGTGGACTTCTTAATAGTTCTTTACCCGTTAAAAATTGTAGCTTGGCAGATGGTGGCATGGTTGAAGTCCTTAGCAGCAGGATCCTCCTAATGGGAAATCGAACTCATGAATAGAATCTTGCCCCTATGCTCCCAAGTCACAATCTCCCATTGAGAAAGGAGCTCGCTCCCAACCAAGATACAACCTTTCAAGCACATGAATCTCAAAAGGAACAAAAGAATTGCTACGGAGCAAGAGAAAATATGAAGCAATGATAAGATACCGGAAAAAGGCTACCTGAAATATGCTCAAGTACTTAGAACCAACATAATATCTACTTATATTTTCGAAAAAATTAACAGTTGCAGTTGACACCAACTACTAATTGACATGTATATTAGGACCAAAGTCATATACGTTATGTTTATGAGTATCTACATTCCTTTTTATAGATATTTGTGTATATAGATACGCTCCACAGACATCCCAAGCTTAGATTCTTCTCTATCATCTCATTCCCTGCAGCAGCTCTCGCTCCCGCTTCATGCAACTATGATCTGAATTGTGATAAGTCTCAGGTTCAGTACTCTAAGTCATACTCAATGCGTAGGATTTACATCTTTCGACTTTCTAGGTTGTTATGCCATAAATGTTTGCCACATGTGCAAAGAAATAGAAACGGATATCGACTATACAAATATCTAAGGTGGATTGCAATCTACTACGTGAATGTAGTCAACGTTTCAGTATAATGTGGAGGGTAGTTGGCCATAAATCCTAGGTGAAGGCAATCAAAAGGGTGAAGGATGGTGTTGTCTGCAACAATGAACTATAGTCCAAAAAGAATGAACACAATGAAGGAATTTGTGATGGATTCCTGCTCTTGAAAGAGAAACCCATCATTGACCAAAACCATTTGTGAATCTATGTATAAAAAAAAATGTTGCTTATTCACAAACTCAGTATGGGCCCCTCGTCAAATTAGGGCACTTGGCAAGAGAAAAGCATAGCACATTTATCCAAAACTTTTGCTCCAGAGAGGATTTTTCATCCATCAACTGCGACCAAAGAACATACCCTGGGACATATTAAGCACAAGAATGTCACAGAAGGCTTTTATACGAGGGAAAGCACTTATGGCATTTCATACCACGACAGGGCAGCCAGCTCTCGGAATACTGTCTGTTCGCAACCCACCAAAAGGATTCAAACCAGCGTACTCCACTAAAATACAGGCATCAATCCCAAGAGCTTCGTAAAAATCCCCCACCTGAAAAAGGAAAGACAAAGAAATAGTGACCCCATTACTGATCAAACTTGCTCAAAGATCACAAGTATAACAGAAACCACGGGCATGAGAACTTTCCATGAGGGACAGACTAAAGAAATATGTAAAACAAGGACGAGTAGATGGAAATAGGAAACAGTAATACCATACCCTACAGAGCAAAACTTCCCGTGGAAATGTTGACTTGAACTGCAATATCTCCCGGTTAAGCGTTCCTTCCTTCAGACTATAGTAAACAAAAGAATACAAAAAGATTAAGGAAAAGAAAGAAACAAGAAAGAAATCTAAAGAACAAAATTCCTTCATTTAGAATGCAGCAAACAAACGTTAACCAAAGATCAAGAAAAGAAAAAAGCAAGAAAAAAACTCTAAAGAATGCATTTCAAAAAGAGTTTTGCCGCTAAGCTCGCATCATTAGTACCTCACCTTCCACTTTTCAAGTTAATATCCAATCCTAATAAATTAGAGTACGTCAGCCTTTTAATTAGTTGGACAGTAGAAGGCTTTCTGCACGACTCCATCCTCTACAGCAAGAAACATCAAGAAGTTAATAAACCACACCCACGTTTGTTCATATAGAAAAGAAATTCACTCATAATCTAGAATTCCAATTATGCAGCTCATACAAAAACCAAAAGATCCATTCATCTAGTGCACCTCCTTCCACCACAGCATGTGAGAATAATTCTTCTCATCAAGGACATTGTTCGGTTCCTTAGGTCTCCTGATTGATTTCACAGACCCTTTAAAACCCTTCTGTTCTTTCAAGCAAAAAAGTCGTTCAACCTGTCTCCTACTGCAGCAAACAAAAAAAATATATCAAAATCTACTCCCAAGTCTGCTAAAGATAACAACTGTGGCACTATCACACTAAGCAATGGCGAACATGAATGAACAACATTCTTTTAACCAAAAATCTTATGTGCTAAACAATAAATGTGTAAGAGCATTTTCTTCATTTCTAGAAGACACATGATAATAACCCAAGTTGACCTTCTCCTCCAATTTTGGACCACTGTACAACCAAAGATGCAATAAAAATCCACCAATGAAGTAACAATATGCAGCATCAGGCATTTGAGGAAATTACTTAGTTCTACGGTGCTTTCAGCATCCAATGTACTAACCTATCGGCATATATTAAGTATCAAAAGAAAATAGCAAAGTAAATAATTTTAAAGGGGCTAAAACGAGGCCATATTCTCAAAAACTTACACCAAAGCGGACAAAAACTGATAACTTATATGAGGCAATTTTTTGCTTTTTTCCAATTTATGAGGTAAAAATATAATGCAAGGGGACATTGAGCACAACTACATGTAAAAATAATAAAATTGCACAGTTTTGACAATTTAGTGTGCCTAAATCAATTTGTCTTAAAGACAGCTGGTAGTATTAACTTTTAGTGAGTCTTTTGTTTAGTTTTTCGCTCAAAGTTTTGGAATCAACCATTTGTCTTGGAAAAAGGAATTAGAAAGGTATAAAAACAATTACCAATACTTTAAAAAGTTCGCACGAGATGACACTAAAGACAATAAAAACAGTTGTTTCAAACTTTTTGTCTTTGGTGAATTTTTTTTTTTTTTAGAAATAATTCTTTAATTCCTATACTGCTCGCGTCAAGACGAATGATACATCTAAAAAGTTTGATTAGTCTAACAAAAATTCAGAAAAGATGCACATAAATACAGTAACATTAATATAGCTGCCCAAAGGGCCCCTAACAAGCCAGACCCAATTCATTGAACACTTTCATTACAATAGAAGAACTTAAATTTGCAGCGCAAACAGAAAGATATTGAGCACTCTACTACTGCACTACAAAAAAGTAAAGTATGAACAGAAATACTTGATTTTTTACAAAAATAAGAAACGACCGAAGAAAGACTCCCTATAGATAGTGAAATTCCGTGTCTGAGGAGGGGCGGCAGCTCCACCATGGTTTCAGGGGTTTAAGTAAAACCCCCCTTTTTTTAAAACACACAAAAATTCTATTTGTTCACTTCAATTTTATGTGAGGCGTTTCCGCTAAACGAAATGAACTAAATGGAATAAAACACATATTTTCATGGATTTCTAGGTAGGCCATTCTCCTCAATACATCAACTAAAATACTATTTAGCTAAAATAACTTGACTGTTGCCAATAGCACGTAGTCCAATAATATAGCAGAAACACACCCGCTTAACAAAATAAAATAAACAATATCCGATAAATATTCTATAAAAATATATATATGTATTTTATACAGTGTTCCATATCAAAAAATAAATAAATTGCACATTTTTTTCCGCGCTAAACTAAACTAAAATGCCGCAGTCGCCGGTTTGTGATGAAGCAAAAAGACATGCCAATAAACAAAAATGTATATATATATATATATATATAGAGAGAGAGAGAGAGAGGTATTACTGTAGGGGACGGGAGGAGGCAAATGAGCGCCGGGGGAAGGGGGGGCGAAGGAGGAGAGAGAGAGCGCGCCAGCGAGGGATCGAAACGAGGACGGACTTGGCCGTTAACCAGTACATGGCTGTGGGTATCGTAGTGTGCCGTGGTTGGATTTTACTGTATTTTAAATGGGAGGGGAGACTAGAGAGAGAGAGAGAGAGGACGAATCGATTTAGGGATTTTTTTAGTACTCCTATGAAGCTGGGTTTGCTGCTTCCCGCCACAAAGCAAAAATGGCAAGTACCTTTCACAATTCACATAGGGCTCAATTATGTTTTGTGACTTCTGTCTGGATGTTAAACAGGGGATGTCCGTATATATAGTGCCAGAATATACTTTCTTTTTTTTTTTTTTTTTTTTTGGTACTTCGGAATACTGTGCCAGAATGCTGATGGATTCGCAAAGATTTTTGAATTTTTTTTTTCTTATTTAAAAAAAATTTATGTTTATTGGTTTTGCGCCTAATTTTTGTAGATCATATATTTTGTCTTGTCAGGATGAATTAAAAAGGTAAAAAATTATAACTTTTAGTTAAATTTTTTTGGATATACTCAAGATAAAGCCCAAAAAATCAACTTTTTTAGCTTTATCTTGTATATATCTAAAAATATTTAAATAAAAGTCATAATTTTTTGAATTAAAGTTAGACAAAAAAATTAGACGCAAAACTTACAAACACGAATTTTTTTTAATAAGTACAAAAAAAAAAAAATTAACGAAACTTAAAAGTGGGTCAACTTGTTGAAGTCAAGGGTTGGCCAAGTAGTTTTAATATGGGAGGTTTTATTTTTCTCCTACGGTTTCAGGTTCAATTCCCCTTTGTGAGTAAATTCTTGGTCACATTACTCTCACGCGTATGTAGTGACGACTCCAGAAATATATGAACATGGGGTCATTCATATACATAAAGTCTGCGATAATCTATAAGAGTTACACTTAAGCAAGTGAAATAATTTATAATCTATTTTCAACAAATATCATACCCAAAGCTCAACTGAACTATTCAATTATTAACTAAAAGATACCAAAAAGCATGTGTTTATTCTACTCTTTTCAGTCTCCACAACAACAAGAAAGAAACTCCACGAGCTTCTGTAATCGAAATTGAAGACAATGAGATTTCATGCTATCAAAATGTTCAACAATAGCTCAGAGTCAATAGTATCGTACGTTTTTCAAGCGACCATTCAATCACCGATCTCTCGTTCTGTTATACAACTTGCTCTTTACATATTAATATTTCATTGCCGAAAAAGACATTTCTAATGTTGCAGTCACGACGAACAAAAGTAATGTAACTTCTCTAGTAAGTAGACTATCGGTATATAAACATATACAATTCGAAAAATCTGGATTTTTTATCAATAACCCATGTGTATATATAATATATTAAATATTGTAATCGAACTCTAACAACATTATATTAGAGATTTCAAACTCTAAAAATACACTTAATTTTTTTGTACAAATTATGCCCAAAATTAGTAAAGACAAACCAATATATATTCAAAGTTTTGGGGTCAAAAATCAATATTCAAAGCTAGTGGATGGTAATTAACTTATTTTATAACTAGTGCGGTGCATTACAGCTTTTAAGACGAAATAATCTAGTGTGGTTGTTTCAAGGTGGGTTCAATACTAAATTTTAGTGGCTTCATTTGTTAATTGGAGTTTTTAAATATCCATCCTCATGTGCTTCTCCTCGTAAGTTTTCATCCTTTGACTTTTTTACACTTATATTTTCATCCTTTCTCTTTTTTAATACCAATAGTACCCTTACACATAAATATGCATAACAAATGTTGCCTAAATAGGTGGTATGTAATTAGGTTTTATATAATTATAGTTTCCTAATTAAATGGGATTTGATTGATGATTTGAAAATGAAGGGGGATAACTCAAATCTTTGTTATCCTTTTTTCCAAAACTTTTCAAAACTAACTGAAATTCATTCCATTCCATATACATACTGAATCTCCATTGAATAAATACATCTAACATCTATTCCATAAAACATGACAATCGTTAATCCCAACAAATAAACGCAAAATCGATACCACTATGAATTCCACCATGAAATTGGTCTCATAAACACAATAGATTTCAAAACATAAACTTCATAATCATGGCAGGTTTTATAAATCGATTCAAGTACCTTATTGTGAAATCTGCCATGAACTTCAAAATCATGATTTCATGAAATTGACTTCAAATTCATGACATATTTTGAAACCACCTCCACCCCCATCTCCTCCCGTCGCATCCATTCCATGATTTAATTGGAAAAAAAAAATGAAAAATTGTTAAACATGACATGTTCCGAAACAACAATTTAACTGCATTTAAAGCATGGCATATTAAGAACATGGAATCATGATTCATAAAATTGGCTTCAAATTCATGACATATTCCTACATGATATATAGAATACACCATAAAATTTTTACAGATTATTTGCATACATTCAACAAAGATGTTAAATTGTTACACACAATCAAGAAAGTGTGTTTTCCATAGCTACTTCCACAAATCAAAATCGTTTTGGAATACAATCCATAATATAATACCTAAACAAGTTTCAAATTAAAACTCGAACCAACAACTTTCCCAATTAGATGAAAAATACCAGATCATTAACGAAAACCATGATCGCATCAACCCACGAATCAGATTAACCCTTGGTGTCGCGCGAGAGCATGATATGCTCGATCATCGGATCAAACAAAAACAAATCGCGAAGACAAGAATAGATCGTGAGAAGAAAATATTGAGGCGGCAGTGAGCAGAGAGATCATCGGAAGACTTGTGCGGCGGTGGACGGAGGCGGACAAAACTGGGTCATTTACGAGATGTACGTGTATAGTGCCAATTTGGGTTTTAGTATATGCTGGAGACCAGTGGAGTGGGATTATGGTGGGTGTGGCCGACCATGTTTTTCATGATTTCTGCCGCTAACAAGTGTTTCTCCAGCAACGGTGATGTGAGAAATTGCCACCGGCGAGTGTTTGTCAACATTTTTCAATTGTGGACGAACTCACGAAAGGAAGAAGAGGGTTTTGGTATCTAAAACTATCAAATGATTTCAATGTGAGAGGTTTGCGGGATTCTTACTAAAGTTTAGGCATTGAATGACGAAATTAGTGGGGATTGATTGCCAATTCTTTTGCGGGGACGAGAGGGGTTATTTTTCAGTCCCAACTTTTGGTATATATATATATGGGGGCATATAAGGGCACTTTTGGGATTAAGAAAATGTGGGGATGAAAACATAAGTGCAAAAATTGAGCAGGATGAAAACCTACGGAGAATGAATTCTGAGGATGATTCTTTAAGCCTCCCTTGTTAATTAAGACAAAAATTCAGGATAATTTACAGGGGAAATTTGTTTTGCCATGGGGTCATGCGACGCCAGTGCTTACAACATAGGGTTGCCGTTGCACATACAGAATAGTTCGAGATGTGCGCAAGTTGATACAGGACATCGTATATCACCCAAAAAAAAAAAAATATGCGGCTTTTTGTGATTGGAGCACAACAGTATTTTTTTCCCCTAAAACATGCAAGCCTTCGGACTTAAAAAAAATGATCTGCATTAATAATTTTTATTCAACTAATCAATGCTATGTTTGGTTTGCTTTTTAAAAAATTCCCCATAGATTTCTCTACTTCCAAAATTTCTCTTTCTCTATCTCTCTCCACTTATTAACCCTACTATTTTTCAAAAACCAATCCAAATAAGGCACAAATTTGTTGCGCTTTGAAAAAAATTGCACTGAAAAGGGGATAGGAGTCGCTAGAGGGTAAATGTGTGTTCATGAAAAGTGGATGAAGGAAGCGCCAAGCGCATGGAGTTGGGGGTAGTTTTCTAAATTGACTAAAAATACTAAAAATGCCTTTTTTCATCACTAAATGAGCTTTCTTCCTTTGCAAAATACAAACAAAACTTGTAGCTCAATGGTTGTCTATTTCCTGCATTTTCTACCTTCTTTCGAAGGTCCAGAAGATCTGTAACCAACAAACTCTGCTAGCTAGACTTGCGACTCTTCATCGCACTCCATTTACGATCGAGATTTTGCTACCGAAAATTGCCAATGACATGCACTACGTCTAGCTCAATCCAAAACTAGGAATTGAACCCCCTATCCAGCCCCTAAGAATCTTGTAGCGTGTGACTTAATTTTGGGTGTCTGATCCATCTATTAGAATGAATTCCGACAACCATGAGACTTGATCAATACATTTTCGTCAAGTACCGATCAAATAGAATATCTAAGCGCCTCAAACATGAATAGATAAGCATCACATATCACATATATACCGAACTCAATTATTTATCTAAAACATCCCAATTTGGCTTCTATCGTTCTCTAATGGTGAAAATGTTTCTAAGGCTAAATGGTAGGTTTTCGGGTGGATTGAGGATCTCGAGATAAACCTTGAAAGTACATGTTTGAGGGCAAATATTCTAAAAAGGTAAGTATCTCAGAATTACCTTTAGGGTTTGAAAACATGTTTTTACCTTGGTAGCCTGCCAACTTTTCGAAATAGTCTCCCTTCACCCCAATTTTCATTGACCAAACTTTCTACTCAATTTTTAAGATTGATGACTTCCATCGACTTTAGTAGTTTGGAAAACTATTTTGAATGACATAAAATATATCTTGGTCCGATTATACTTAGAGAGATGTGATTATTTTACTAAAAGCCAAATGAAGTCGGAAAAATGATCCATGAAGTCAATACCCTACAGGTTGTGCGACAAGCTTGAAAAAATGAGAACGAGGGTAAGTAGCGACGTGTATTCGGTTTGTTGACATTGCAAGCAAGTCCGACAGAATGCACGTGCATCCTTTTCCTTTGCAAAAACTCACTCTACAATAGACACATGCATGGCGGTTCAAAAAAAAATAGACACATGCATGCACAGTTTGGAACCACCCCTTACAATTGAAATTGTGAGAAGAATTGTGTGGACCCGTGATGACGAAAATGGATATGGTAGTTTACTATGTGGGCAAACCAAAGAGGATTGTCGCGGGCGATCCCAAAATGTTGTTCGTCTAGAAAATGGAACTCTAAAAGGAACAAGGGCGCTCGAATGCTCAACGAGGATCTTCCTAAATGCCTAGATAGCTCTAGATGATTTGCTACTGAATTTTTATAATCTTTTCTTGTCCCGAATTCCATACTAAAATTCTTGAACCAGAAGAATCCATCTAATACAACACAGGCTTTGTGTTTTTCTTCGAAAGCAAGTACCACAAGGTCACACGGTCCTGAAAATTCCTTGAGAGGGAAATAAAATTAGCTTTTCATGTCAGCATATGCGTTATTTTACCCCTATCAAAGCATCTACTTCAACATACAGAAGATTTTGCAATTTATTATTAGTATTATTATTTTCACTTTACGAGAGAATTTAAGAGAGATTCATCGTAATTTTTAGAGAATTTGTGTCATTGTCTCACCTCCTTCAATGTTGTGGACCTTGTGGTAGTTTTCTATTGGCCGGAGTGCAACGGTGGAGACCTCAGCGGTGATTGAAGGGGTGGTGTTGCATGTGAGCGAAATAACAAAAAACCATGAAACCACCACAGCTGTTGAATCCCTAATATGAAAACCTCCAATTAAATTAGTCCCATAATAAATACTTACATGAACCTCACATTAACAGCCCCTTTGGAGTTTGGATGGAAAATGGAGGGGAAGATGTTTATCTTCCTTGTTTGGATGGTAAAAGAAGTAAGAGAGGATGAGAATTAAGAATCCCTTGTGGAGCTTTTTTTGTTTCTTGTCAGAAGTGGTAAGAAAAGGAAGTGAAAGATCTCTAGATTTGGCGAGAAGAGAAAGCGAGAGGTCTATCCAGATGAGATACTTCCCAAAACGCATTTAAATGGGAAAACTATAGATGGACATAAAAGGATATTGATTCGAGGTGATGTTAATTAAATAACGGTCTTGCTATTGTTAGTTCACTGAGTTGACGATAAACACTTTAGAAAACAAGGAAAATACGTATTTTTTGTATTTTTTACACTCTTTAATACACATTCACACACTTATTATTGTTAGTCAATTGGGCTTATTTTAGAAATTTCCATTAACGAAATAGAAAGTCTAATGTTACAGATTTTATGCCCATATCATACCAATGTGTACAAACCTTTTTTGGGCTCGTTTTGAGAAACAAAAATGATCGGAGTCACTCATTTTGTTTAAAATACCTTGCTTATCATTTTTGCACAAAATAAACTAAATCTGATGTCTATAAAAGCATTTATGAAACATTCAACTTTGCTTTAGAATTCAAGCTTGAATTCTGTGACAAAGTTGGACGTTTTGTAGACGTCTTGACCAATACCGGATTGAGCTTATTTTTCCGTAAGAGCCGTAAATAAGATATTTTAAATAAAATGAATAGTTCTGATCATTTTTTTGAGATTCCAAAATGTGACAAAAAAGGGATTTGTACACACTTGGTATAGATTTTTCACCTTTGTTAAAGAAAGCAGTAATCCGAACACAGATCATTTCGTATAGATCATGTACACATTTTTGCTGGGCACATCTCAAACCCCATAAAAATGATCCGAACCATTTATATTTTTTAAAATATCTTCCGAAGAGTTCTTATAAAAAATGGGCTTCAATAATAAAAGTTTTCTCAAAAATCACAGAGTTTAGGCTCTGTTTGGAATATATGGAAAGAAAAGGAAAAGAAAAGAAAATCAAAATTTTCATTGTTTGGTTTAAAGAGAAAGAATGAAGAAAATAAATGAAGAATTTTTTTTTTTGAGTACAATGAATAGTAAACTTTTTTTTTTCTACTTTTCTCTAATTTTTCTTTCATTTCTCTAGGTTATAAACAGAGCTTTGTAGGTGTTCGATAGTGACAAGTGACCCTTTCTCTCCGAGAGTGTAGCCGCCAGACAGCCCTTCTTTTCCAAACGTACACAGGAATTTCCATCTCATCATCTCCGTTTTCCCCATCCTCTAAAAACCCATCGTTGAACACACGCTCTGCAGTCATCCTGAGCTATACCAGGTAACCTCTCTCTCTCTTTCTCTCTCTTCGATTGCTTCTTTCACCGATCTCACCCGTCGAAACACACCTCGCCAACCTCGACACACCCTTGCCGCATCCACATCTTCTCCCCTCCATTTCCATCTAGATAAACGAGCCGAGCAGTTACTAGTTCAAGTATGGTTTTTTAAACTTAACGAGTTTCAAAACATTGTTCAAGTTTTAGCTTGTTTACCAATCTGGACCGAGATTTTAATCAAGCCGGTTCGAGCATGGTTTGGTGTGAAAGCTTAACCAGCCTCCAAAAATGTTGGATCTTGAATGAGCTTTTTAACCAACAAACACGAGCTCAAACTCGAGTAGCTTGGTTCGGTTATCCGCCCTAATTTCCTATTGTCCAACCCGGACGTTTGATTTCCCTTCCCGTTCTTTTAATTATAGCACCGAAAAGAGGATATATTTTGTTTCCAATTTTTGATTGTCGACAGGCCGTTAATTGCTCGAGGAAAACACAAGGGACGAATTGGTTATAGTAAATCTTGTGTATGGTGCGTTTGAAATTGCATAAAAGTTTTTTTTTTTTTGATCAGCAATAAAAGTTTTTCAGCACAAGGATGTAAATGTTTGCGCTTTTATGATATTTTTTGTTTGGAATTGACACTGCCTTGTGGTGAAAATAATTGTGCTTTTTCTATGGCAAATCTCTCCAGTGTTCTAAAAGCTGACTAGTCCCTGCCTAGGCGCTAGGTAGTGGTCCAACACCTAGATTAGGCAGCCGACTTGTATTCGCCTAGTGCCCTAGGCGCCCTTTTTCCGCCCCAATAGCACCTAGTGATTTTTAGAACATTGATTTTTTCCTCGTTTTGCTCACAATGAGTATTCACATGCTTTCATACAAACTGAAACTGGATTGAAGCAGGACAATTGATTAGATACACTTAGTCTTGTATTGTATGATTTTACCCTTGTTGCCAAAACAATAGAATTGAACCTTAGAAACAGGCCAATATGCTGATGTTCACCCAATAACCATCCTACTGTTTTGTGGATAACATGATTTGCTCGGTTAATTGCAAATGATGTCTCAATTACCAGATATCGTGATTTTAAGGCCGTTATCACCTTTGGTTGATATACTACCGTTGAGTAATGCGGCTATGCCACATCATCACTGTGTGCAAAGCAAGTAGTTTTCTTTTAAAAACCTGTAAAGTTTGTTTGGATGGATATCAAACATAGTGAGTAGCGTGGGAGTACATACATGAAAAATGGTTAGGCAAACTAAAGATAGTACTTTTTTGGGGGGGTTGAGGTTGGGGAATTTTGGCTTGGAAAATGTATATTAGTGTTGGGGTCCTTGGGGATGTCCTAGATGCCATAGCATATGAATCTCAATTTGTTTCAGGTTCACACAATACTGGCAGCAAATTTCACGACCTGAAGACGACCCACAATGGCTTCGTCTGCTATTGCATCTAGCTCCTCACCTTTCATCAACAAGGTACATAATTTGCCTCCTATTTTCTAATTTTGCCCCAAATATGTCATGAATGGTTTTTTGTAATCCCGAACTGATCGCCCTTTGTTTTTCCCCTCCCATCTTAAGGTTCAGAAAGATGCGGGTCTCTCTACTTTCTCTTCACAACCCTCGTTTTCCTTACACACTGCCAAGAAAAGAAATTCCAGGAAAATCACATGCGTCATGGCACCACAGCAAACTGAACGCAAGCCTGCCACCTCTGGTTCAGTTCGGTTCTGTTGATTTGTTGTACAATCAATATATTTTCAGTATGGGTTTGCAAATGTCTTGTATTGCCACAGGGGTGTGACTATTCTTAATGATTAGGTCAAGACTGCGATGACGATGACCGAGAAGATCCTCGCTAGGGCTTCTGAGAAACCGATGCTGAGCCCAGGCGAGAATGTTTGGGTCAATGTGGATGTCTTGATGACTCACGATGTTTGTGGACCTGGCACATTTGGAATCTTCAAAAGAGAGTTTGGCCAGAATGCTAAGGTGCAGAATATGAATTACTTTCCAGTGTTCCATATTTTTGGATCCAATTAGTTGTTTTGTTGATTGACAACCGTTATATGGCATTTGAACGAGTATTATTTGTATAATCAATTCCCAAGCTGTTATGTATGGAAGCAGTTCATCACCGAACTCAACGATTTTGAGGTAGTGAAACCCTAGAGTGCCCATGTAATGAGTCAATAAACTGATACGTCTAGAGAAGAAGTTGATAAATTTGTTTGAGATACTTTCTTTAGTTTCAAACTGATTCCTTGCCAATCAGAGTTTTCAACTTTTTGCATTGGTTTGAGCTTAAGTTACCATATAGATGAAGCATTGGATTTGGATGTACTTAATGGGAGCTCACAAGTCACAACTAGATGAATTCATGATATCCATTGAAGCAATGTGTTGTCTTGAACTTATGGTCACTTTGAAAATTGGTATTAATTTTATGAGTCTTATGGAAATAGTTCCTCGAATAATTACAGTGTGTTGCATCTCTGGTCTATAGTGATCCTTTTTTCTTATGGTCACTTTGAAAATTGGTATTAATTTTATGAGTCTTGTGGAAATAGTTCCTCGAATAATTACAGTGTTGTTGCATCTCTGGTCTATAGTGATCCTTTTTTAGTTCTGACTGACATTTTGATGGTCGAAAAAACATATAGTATTTTCATGTAGAAATCTTTACTGCTTAAATCCATCCCAAGTTCCCAACCCTGCCTTGAATTTAGATTTTATGGAGCTAAGGATCTTTTTTTTCTTCTCCTTTCCCCATTTTCATTTATAGTAGCAAATCAAATAATGGCTGTATTAATGGAGCTGCTCCTCTTTATGAACATTGAAGGTGTGGGACCGTGAGAAGATCGTGATCATACCTGACCACTATATATTCACTACTGATGATCGAGCGAATCGGAACGTTGATATCTGCAGGGATTTTGCCATGGAACAAAATATTAAGTACTTTTACGATATCAAGGATCTTGGGAATTTCAAGGTTGAACTTTTGGTCTTTCTTGATGAACTTGTGGTCTACTGTGATATTATGATGCTTCTTTCTTGAGAAGTGATTTAACAAATTTGTTTAATGATTTTACAGGCTAACCCTGATTATAAAGGTG